>JAPFRW010000164.1:0-139981 GCA_030778065.1 Akanthomyces uredinophilus | reverse complement strand
GCACACGGCCGGCCACGTCCTCGGCGCCGCCGTCCGCCACCTGGTCATGGACCGGGTCGAGGGCTTCGACGAGCTCAAGGCCTCGCACTTTCCCGACAGCGCCAGCTGCGAGTTCCGCGGCGCCATCGACGGCGCCTGGAAGCCCGAGATTCAGAAAAAGGTCGACGAGTACGTCGCCGCGGCCATGCCCGTCGAGATTGACTTTTGGGACGCCGACGAGTTTCGCCGCGCGGGCCTCGAGCGCCTCATCCCGGACGGCGGCTTCCTGGCCCCCGGCGAGACAAAGTTTCGCGTCGTCAAGATTGTCGGCGCCGAGGTGTACCCCTGCGGCGGCACGCACGTCGACACGACGGACCTGTGCGGCGAGACGACGGTCCGCAAGATTGCGCGGAGCAAGGGCATCAGCCGCGTGAGCTATGCCGTCAAGCCTTGAGGTGCATGTGCATCTCGAAGAGGTAAAAGGACAAACATCACTTGCATTTCATCTTGTCATAGATTGGGACTTGAAAGGAAAACAGAAGGGTGAGATGAGACATGATTATAGACGATACATATATGGTAGACAAGAATATAGTATGGCGTGGCAAAAATACCCGGCCTCATTCATTCACATGCGAGCCATAACCCAGTAGTCGCATCGCAACATCTCTTTTGCCAGCTTCCCAGTCCTCCCACGTTATACAGAACATGACCACGTCTCTCCACAAATCACCAGCCTCGGCCCGCGGCGGCAGTCGTCGGCCGTTGCCCACCTTGTTCCTCGCCACGCCGTTCTTGATCACGCGCTGGTACGGTATTGTTCCAATCTCGCCAAAGCCCACCTTGCGCGCGACGCGGATCGAGGCCTCGTTGACGGTGCTGGCGCCCCAGCCAACGCGAAGGAGACCGAGGCCGCCCTGCTCAACCGCGTCCATGGCATACCGCACCATCAGCGCCGCCGCCATGACGGCCATGCCCTTGCGTTGGTATGCAGGCGCGACGCGCACGTGGCCAATCTCGACGCAGAGGCTTTCGTCGTCGGCGTGCTCGTACGAAAACAGGCCGGCAACCTCGCCGTCAGAGTCCTCGGGGGACGGCGGCCGCGTCTTGTCAATGACGGCGTACGCAAAGCTCTGTGTCCCACTGGAAAAGAAGGTTGGAATGAGAAACGTATCAATTATATGCTGCAACGAATGATACGGGCCATTGTTGGTATACGTGTAAATCTCATCGTGGTCTTTCGTAATGTCATAGAAGCGCGGGGCATGCTTCTCAATCTATCCTACTTATCAACATCGGTGGTATGCTGTAACGCGTTGAAAAACGAGTACCTACCGAGAAAGGAACCAACTTCACCTTTGCGTTCTCCAAGATACGGGTAGGGAAACAGAATTGCGAAGGTGCCGGTTCGGGTGACATGGCCAAATCGTGGGCGATGGCTACGGAGCGAAAGGCTAGTGTCAATGGATGACCAGGGCAGTTGCACGGAGTGAAAAAGCAAACGTGAAAGAAGGCGGCTACAAGATGGTGACAATTGATGCAGACAATTGTAGGAAATAAAGGTCAGGGGGGGACGCTTACTCCCGCTTCGGATCG
Organism: Akanthomyces uredinophilus; assembly: GCA_030778065.1. Lineage (NCBI taxonomy): Eukaryota > Fungi > Ascomycota > Sordariomycetes > Hypocreales > Cordycipitaceae > Akanthomyces > Akanthomyces uredinophilus. Next base: position 138,406 of record JAPFRW010000164.1, on the reverse strand, counting down.
TGAGTCAGTGGGGATCGGCGTCGTAGCTCAACTTCAGCTCGGCATTAACCGACGCGAGTTTGTCCCAGCAAGATCCCAATGATAATTAGAGAGACACGCGTGGGTTAAAGCTTTAGAGGAGGAAAATTCAAGGGTATCGTTTAATCATAAATACGTCACATCATGCCCTATTTCACATAATAATTATCGAGATCAAGCTTGGACAGCAACTGAGCAACAATACTATCATCTCCAACTCCAGCAGAAGTGAAAAGTCCATCGCCAATGTCCTTGTCCTTGGGCTCCGATTTCGCCTTTTCCGATAGACTGCGACAGACGGTAATGAAGACTTGCACCTTTTGCTTGAATTCGTGATACATCTCTGACGCAGGCCTCGTCGTTGACTGACCTGTAGCCTCGCTAGCTTTGGCAGCCTTGGCATACTCCAAAATGCCGCTAAAGATATCTTCCAAAAGATTCAGTATGGGCTGCTGTCTCTTGCGCAGGAAGAGGCCGCCCATGATGGCAGACAGGAGCTTGCTATGGAGCCGCTGCAGCTGAAGCGGACTCGGCGGCTGTTTGGTAATGGTGTCTTTGCTAGATCGCGCGAGGGCGGCCTGGATCTGATCAAGGCGGCTCTCGAAAGCCCGCCAGGGGAGTGTTATGGCAGTATCGAGAAAATAGCCTGCCACACTAGAGACAAAAACGCGAGCCTCCCGAGCGAAGCGATACTCGTCGTTCGATAGTTCGTATCCATGCAGTCGAGAGGTCCAAAGAGTCTGGCGAAATAGTTCATCGACAACGTACATCATTCGCAAGACGCGCAGGAGTAGCCGAAAGATGCGGTCATACTGCAATAGAACAACCGGAGTAATAACGCTGCTCAAAGCCGGCGGCGTGGTGTATTGTAAGCACAGGAAATCTAGCGCCTCCAAAGAGTCTGGGTCCATGCATTTTTTTATTTCTTCCTCCGAGAGATCTCGCACAGCAAAGCTCAAGTCGCCGGCAAGTTTCTCACCATCTCTGGCGAGATTGTTGGACGACTTAGTCTGGCTCTCATGGTAGGCATCTGATAAAATGCCCATCAATGCCAGTCGTAATTCCGAACTAGCAGGAGGCCAAGTATCACGCCCGCCAAGGCGGAGGCCCATCACACCGCCCTGTCTAGCAACACCTGCCTGCCTCTCCGCGGACTCGAGATCAGGGTTGAATAGTGCTTGCGAGAGCCTGGCACAAAATTGACCACTTCCAAGCATATGGAAGTCCCTATATAGGCGCAAGTGTCCAAGAAGGTCGTGCTCGACGAAAAGAAGCCTCATATGCTCTTGGTTGATAGAGCGAGCCTGCGCCGACACCATCGCTCCAAACGAAAGCAGCGGTAGCAATGACCAATGTGGCGTGAGACTGCTGCCCGAGCTGTCAGAAAAGCCTTGATCAAGTTGGCGGCGTACTATTGTTGACAGCGAGTCGCCCGTGGTTTCGTCCTTCAGTGGCTCTTGCAAACGCTGCATAGATGCCTGGATTCGGTTCCCCATCTCTTGCTCATCAACACCAAAGAACGTGAGACTATACTCTTGCATTTTCTGCAAAGAGTCATGAAACGTGCAGTCCATATCAGACGCCGTCCCGAGTCGATAGTCGTTGACTGCTGTCACCATCTTGTCTCTAAACTCTTTGACCCGCCGCTCAGCTCGCGAAATAGCGTTCCAGTCAAACAGCCATTGAATCTCCGGGGGCTTCTGTGAAAGCGTGAAGGGAGTATTGGCAAGAATATGCTCAGGGTGGTGGCTTTTGATAAAGCGCAGATTCTTTCCAGTCTCAAATATCGACCGTGCAACGTCATCGGGTATAAATGCTGGCATCCGTGAGCGATCAAGCCGAAAATCAATGTCCTCGATTTGACGTCCAAAATCGTCCACGTATATTTCTTTATCGACCTTCACAAACCATTTCCTAGCACCAACATCGGATTTGGTCAACGGAATGCCTTTTTCGGCCGTGGTCCCAATCCACTCTTGCAAGAAATCAATCCACGGTGTTGACACGCGCTGCAAAACTTCGCGCATCATCTCGCAAACATAACGACTATCAGCGTCTGCGAGGGACGCGTGGTGAAAAACAGCGGATAATACACCGTGGTCACCCAAATCCGGCCGCAGCTGCGTGTTCAGCCTTACCAGCGGCTTTACTATCGCCGCCAAAGAAGCCACTGACGTCTGTAGCTGTAAAAGCGACCGAGGCTGTGCCTTGTCGACTGTTACATATCTATGCACTACCTGCAGTATTTGACCGACAGCACTCGCAAGAGCCACGCGGCATGGGCTGGCTTCGCCTGTGTATGATTTTTGAATGAATGAGCGCAGGTCCAGTATGCGCATCCCGCACGTTAGGCATTCTTCTTCGACACCAGCCAGAACCTCGCGTGAGTATCCCGATATCCGAAATTTGGGCAACGCAGGTCGAAACTTCTTTCCTGATGGGTTTCGAGTAAAGAGCAGCGATTGCTGGCCGAGCGCAAGAGACAACAGCGCGGAGAAATATGCGCTTGTTTGTACGACTGGAACATCCGTGTTTTTCAAGTTCAGTGGATCCGAAGGCCATGAGAGCAAAGCGTCATATGTAGAGGCTCCAGCTTCGCTTAGAAATAGCGGCTCAGGCGGAGCTGTAGTGCCTGCTTCGAAGGCCTCCCACGTTCTGTGCGCGGGCGGTGTGACAAGAGGTGCATCGAGATCCATCCATGTGTCTACCTCGACTGTCGAATCGGCTACCGACTCGCTGATTGTGCTCGCCTCATCGACTGGTAATTCTTGCCCGTCTGGCTCGCAAGTCTCGAATATGGGCGCATTGAAGAGGCCATTTGGTTCGGCGACGATGGGCGCAACAGCTGCAAAGGAGCCCCCAACCTTCGTAGTCGGACCATCTAAGATTTGAGGGGTCAGTAGATGCTCTTGGAGGAAAGTTTATCTCTACAGCGCATACCGTTTTTGTGTAAGGAGAAAAAGTCGGCCTCTGGATTCGTTACAAGGTCATGGAGCCAATTCGACTTTTGGCTGAAGTTCGGCACTGCGAAGAGATTCGCCTCGTTCGCTTGGCCAGCCATGGCATTCGGCTTTATAGACTCGGCACCATGGATTTTAAATGCCTTATCTGCGCAGCCGGCAAGATGCACAATGCTGATGTAAAGGTCGAAAGGTTGATGGGGACACGCGCCCGCATCGCGTCAGGTAGCTGCCCCGCGCTAGCACAGGTACAGACAGCACAGCGGCATGATCTCACCCGCTAAAAGTGACCGTACCAAACTGGAGCTCCGGTAGCCGTCTCTGGAAAATTGTTTCTTCGCAAAACACCTTGTACGAGAAGCAAACAAATTCGCTTCAATCGGGCTGAGCGATCGCCACACCCATCGCCATAAACTTTCCCTCGGCCATTGCGCTCAGCATGCCTCCCAAAAAGCGCGCCCGTGGCGGAGCGACCGCCGCGTCGACGCCGGCCCGCGACGACGATGCCATGGACGTGGACACGCCCCAGGCCGCACCAAGCTCGCCGGTCAAGGCAGACATGCAAGGCTACAACGCCATGTGGACAGACGACCAGGTATCCTCCCTGTTCAAAGGCGTGATTCGATGGAAACCTGCCGGTACGCAGCCTTCCTTTCTCGCGCTCGTCGATCGACTGCTGAACCAAGGCACACCTAGGAATGCACAAGCACTTTCGCATGATTGCCATCTCCGAACACCTGCGCAACCACGGCTTCGACCCGGACGTGCACCAGCACACGCGCATACCGCACATCTGGCAGAAGCTGCGCGCCTACTACAACCTCGACCTCATCGACGACCGCGAGAACATTGACGACGACGACGACGAGGGCGAGCGCTACATGGACTTTGCCCTGCCCTACGACGCCTACATGGAGCCCATGATGCAGCGCGCCATTGCCGACGCGAGCGAGGCGCCCACGTCCCCGCCAGAGCTCGAGCTCTCGCCGCCGCCACCGCACAAGCGCAGTCACAATACCGGCAGCGGCAAGCGCAAGCGCGCGCGAGAGTCGTCGAGGGCCGCGGCCGCGCGCGCCACCGACGCCGAAGATACAGAAGAGGGCACGGATGCGCCGTCCCCGGCTGCCGTCAAGCAGACGAGAGGCGCGCGAAGCCGCACGCGCGCTGCGAGCAAGGCGGAAAAGGCTGAGACGACCGAGGAAGACGAACCGGAGGAGGACGAGGAGGAGGACCAGGCGGACGACAATGACGACGAAGACGGGGAGAGTGAGGAGGGCGATGGCGAGAGCGATGAGGAAGAAGACAGTGGCACGCCGGCGACGAGAAAAACTCGAGGGGCAGGGCGAGGACGCGGAGGAAGAAGAACAAGTTCAAGGAGAAAAGGCAAATGATTGCAGTACAAGCAATACAATATGGGCGTTACCACGGAGTCATGATATGATATCGGTGTGGTCGTTAGTGGGAGACTATATACCCAAACTGCAATGCAAATTCTATATATACACATGTACAGCCTAAAACTTTCAGTCGTAATCATCTTCATGGTCGTGATTCGCTGGTTCGACTGGTCTATGAAGCGTCTCCCACTCTGCCTGATATTCTAGGTCGTCCGCCCAGGTCCTATTCATCGGGTACAAGCTCTCGATATCCAGCTTCGACCGCTGCGGCGGCGTGCGGGTCGGGTTCGGCATCGCCCGCGGCCTCTGCGCAGGCGGTGCCTTTTGCAGCAGCTCCCACATGTCCGTCTCGGCCGTGTAGCTTGCGTACTCATCCATGGCATCGGCGTGGCGTTCCTGCCGGCGCTCCGTCTCGACGCGCAATCTGAGGGCGCGGCGCGTGCTCTGCAGATCGCGGATGCCCACGGCCGAATACCAGAGCACCTCGTTGACCTCGCGGTTGACGGCACGTTCCTCCTCGTCCCTGGGCTTTCCCTGGCTGTCCGAGTCGTCGTCAACAGCAGAGTCGTCTGCCTCCTGTCCCGAGCGCGCCTCTGGCTTCACTCTCTCCGTGTCCGACTCTTCGCTCTCGACACGGCGTGGCTCCTCGTTGGAGAGCTCAGCTTCAACTTCCTCATATGCCATCGGCTCTTCCTCTTCCTCTTCTTCGTCCATGCGAGTCGGTGGATTCTCGTACACGTTCAGCCGCAGTCGGCGCGCGCTCTTGCGCCACAGGTCATTTGCGTTATGCGAGAGCCCTAGAGACGCAACGGCCGCTTCGACGTCCTTTTTCCGCACAATATTTCTCGTCTCAGGCCTGAGTTCGGATTTTGCTCTAATCCGTGACATGCTGATGAACAAGGTCGTCTGCACCAAGCGTCGGGTAATGGATAAAGCGAGGGAGTGGAAGTCATCCAGCGTAGTGGCCCACATAGATGGCGGTTTTGCGTCAATGTTGCGCCAGTTGCTGCCAGGCATAGAAGAGTTCATAAACATGCGATCCGACAGCTTCAGCCATCGCGGAACATGAAAAAGCTTTGCAAACGCCAGGTTCGCTGCTCCGTCGTCCTGCTGCTGTTGCTGCTTCTTCTCCAGCTCGGCGGCAATCTTGGGCGTAATGTCCCAGTACACTTGCCATTTCCCCTCCTCCCGCTGAATCTCTCTGGTCTCTTGCCTGACTGACACCGCGTCGGCGGCTTCCTCCTGCGCATGGCAGCACTGCGGCGTCAGCTCGACCGCAGCGGGATAGTCGGCGGGTTCCAAGTAGAACCGGCGATCCTGCGCGCGACGAGCAATGACCGCCTCGCGCAGCACACGCAGATAATGCTTGACCTCGATCGCGCTCTTGGTACCTATGCGCTGCGCGATGCCGGGGAGATCATGCTTGCCCAAGCGGGACAGCGCCTCGAAAAACTGCTTCTTCTCCAGCGGTGACCAGTAGGTGAGGCCTAGCTGCGAGTCCGGCAGGTCGATATCGTCTTCTAGGCACACTCTATGCGCCGCATCTTCGATATCCCTGTTGAGCAGGTCGAGGTAGTCGGGGTTCAGGTGACTTCTTTGGCGCTTGAATGGTCGCGGTGGAGGCTCATCCTCTGCAGATCGTTTGCGTGGCGACTGTTCACCCGCTGAGCCATCGCTCACATGATTCTCATCTTGCACATCTTCTCCTAAGATTACCGACGTTTCAGACTGTTCATCATCACTATATTCCAGTTCAGAGTTTTCCTCGTTACTGTTGGAAGCGTTGCTTTGATAATCTGAATCGTCCGGATCCATCGTTTCACCTGCTGTCGCTAAAAGGCTGCAGGTGACGAGTCCAGTTTGTGTGCATCGTCGAGACTGTTCGAATTCGGATAATGATGACTCGTAATCATAAGTAAAGGAAAATTTGGGTCAAAATATTGGCAAAAGAAACCACACGTTCTTCATATAAATGACTTTCATGAAGAGCGTTCGTAAATTTCACTTGAGTGACCATCTTGGAGTGAAAATCGAGCTTACATAATGCACGTTTTTTTTTTATGTTGCTGGAGCCAAGGGTCCCCTTGAATGACATTTTTCAAGCATCAAAACGACCAACTCCCCTACACTCCTTTATTCCCGCAGAAACGGCATAAACAATCGCCAGATTTTTCCTGCTGAGATGCGGTAAATAAGATGCAATGCTACGAAACATTGCCAAATGTCTGTTGCGCCCCGGCGCAGAGACGCGCAACGCCGTCGTTACGGTGCTGGCTCATCGTGTAGCTCGTGCATCCACTTCTTCCACCAAGCCTCAGAAGCCGCAATTACGAGACTACCAGCAAGACTGCATCCGATCCGTTCTCGGCAGCCTGAAATCCGGTCATAAACGAGTTGGCATCTCACTCGCGACCGGAAGCGGCAAAACCGTAGGCTCCATTCCCGCCGACCCTTTCACATGAGCGCCGGCCCCCTTTATCTAACACGGCCATGTCTGCAGATCATCTTTACACAGCTCATTGACAAGATCCATGCGCGGGCCGACTCTGGCGGCGACCGCACGCTCATCCTCGCGCACCGCCGCGAGCTGGTCGAGCAGGCGGCGCATCACTGCCGCCTCGCGCACCCGGACAAGACGGTTGAGATTGAGATGGGCTCGCTGCACGCCGGCGGCGCGGCCGACATCACCGTCGCCAGCGTCCTGAGCATCACGTCGCGGGACCGCCTGCGCAAGTTTGACCCGGCGCGGTACAAGCTCGTGCTCGTCGACGAGGCGCACCACATTGTCGCGGCCGGGTACCTGCGCACGCTCAAGCACTTTGGCCTCGACGCCAAGCGGGCCGCCTCGCCCGTGCTCGTCGGCGTGTCGGCCACCTTTTCGCGCTTCGACGGGCTCAAGCTCGGCGCCGCCATTGACGAGATTGTCTACCACCGCGACTACGTCAACATGATTGCCGACAAGTGGCTCACCGACGTCGTCTTCACCACGGTCGAGTCGTCGGCCAACCTCTCCAAGGTCCGCAGCGGCGCCTTTGGCGACTTCCAGACGGGCGAGCTCTCGCGCGTCGTCAACACGGAGCAGGTCAACGACGTGACCGTCCGCAGCTGGATGGCAAAGGCCGGCGCCGACCGCAAGTCGACGCTCGTCTTCTGCGTCGACCTCGCCCACGTCGCCGGCCTCACCGCCACGTTTCGCCGCCACGGCTTCGACGCGCGCTTCGTCACCAGCGACACGCCGCGCGCCCAGCGCGCCGACCTCCTCGCCGCCTTCAAGCGCGGCGCCTTTCCCGTCCTCGTCAACTGCGGCGTCTTCACCGAGGGCACCGACATACCCAACGTCGACTGCATCGTCCTGGCGCGGCCCACGCGCTCCCGCAACCTGCTCGTGCAGATGATTGGCCGCGGCATGCGCCTGCATCCGGGCAAGAAGAACTGCCACGTCCTCGACATGGTGTCCTCGCTCGACACGGGCATCGTCACCACCCCGACGCTCTTCGGCCTCGACCCCAACGAGCTCGTCACCGCCGCCTCCGTGGCCCAGATGCGCCGCCTCCAGCAGAGGCGCGATACCGACAAAGCCCGCGCCAAGGAGGCCTGGGCCAACGGCGACGGCGGGCCCGCGCCCTACGTCAATCCGGCCGCCGCCGTCACCTTTACTGACTATTCGTCTGTGCTGGATCTCATTGCCGACACCTCGGGCGAGCGCCACATCCGCGCCATCAGCCAGTATGCCTGGGTGCAGGTCGGCCCGGAGCGCTTCGTCCTCTCCGCCCCCAGCGGCTCCTACATCCGCCTCGAGCGCATCACCGACTCAAGCAGCAGCAACAGCAGCAGTGCTCCAGCGCTAGCTTCCTCTTCCTCGTCCATGCAGCTTCCCACTAAGCCGTCGTACCGCGCCGTCGAGATCCGTGCCTTGCCCCCCGGCAGCGGCTCCAAGTCGCCGTACGCCGCCCCGCGGGAGATTCTCACCGCCGCCACGTTCAACGACGCCGTGCACGGCGCCGACAGCTACGCGGCGCAGGCGTTCCCGCACAGCTTCATCCACCGTGCGCAGCCGTGGCGCCAGGTCGCGCCGACGCAGGGACAGCTCGACTACATTAACAAGCTGCGCGGCGGCCGGGGCAGCGCCTTGGGCGCCAAGGACCTGAACAAGGGCAAGGCTGCCGACATGATCACCAAGCTCAAGCATGGAGCGCGCGGCCAGTTCGCCAAGATTGAGGCGGAGCAGAGACGGCGCGAGAGGAAGACGTCAGTCTTTGATGAAAGACGGCATCGCGAGCAGGTCCGGGTTGGGCCAGTGCTGAGCTGAGTCTGGCACAGGCTGGCGTTGTACCAACAGTTATTTTAGAGGCGTGTATTAATGATGGGTTGCATGTGTAGTATAGGATACAAAGATGCCATGGTCTGGGCGGAGCGGCTTTGGTGCCCCGTCTATCAAGTATAAAGAGCGTTAAAGAAGCTCTCTACACTACACTCTCGACGACACTTGGAAGTTGCCTTGAATTCACGTTGTGTGACAAATGTTTGCATGATAATGCAGCTGGTGCTGCAATATTCGATTCTGCTGCTGGCGTGGCTTTATACGGTTGTATCAGAAGTAAAACATCTCGATTCACTTCTGAACGTGTTTCATTCTGCACACCGTCATCCTTCCCAACAACTAAAATTGGTGCTGAAGCAAGTCCGACAATGCTCACGGAGTCGAAGAAGCGTACGGTAAAATCCGTAGAGGCAACAGCCCCTTATATCGAGCAAAAACCCTTTCACATCGTTTTCAACCTGTCCTCGTGTATATCTTCCATGCAACAAACAAAAACAATTCTCCACTGACAACTCCTTATCCATCTTTGGGGTATTCTGATTTTCATCTGACTCGACCTTTTCATTGCAAATGGGTATATGGCAGGAATGCATCCGTAGCCAGAGATAGCATCATGTAAAAACAGAGACATAAGCGTAACAAAAAACAAACATAGCATCGAAATCGGGAAAAAAGCGCAGCAAAGACGAAGAGTTAGGGCTCAAGAAATGAGACTCATACTCTCGTCCGGGTATTTCTTTGCGCCAGGGTATATCCAGCCGGGTATTTGAATGTAGAGAATTCTAGGTCGGGAAATCTAACGGAAATGCCCACTAGGGGCGGGGTATCCAGAATTGAGAGAATGAGAAGTAGACGGGCGGCCGCTATCGCCAGATGCGCGGGTGCCGTGTCTGGGGGTGATGTCGCCACCGTGGGGAATGGCAAGTTTGGCGCCGGCATCGACAGGACCCAGAAGGCGAACGCCCCAGGGATTCTCCTCGTCCACAAGGTTGACGCCGCTATCGTTCCAAGGGTTTCGATCAGCATTGAAGCTGCGCGTGGACTCAATCGAGATGAGCGACGACTTGGAGACATTGTTGGAACCCTTGAAAAGGCTACCATTGGTCGAATGAGAGCTATTCTTCCTGCGGTCCAAGAAAGAAGAGAGAGACGACATGCTGCCAGGCTTGCGAAGGCGATCCAGAATGCTACTACGCTCACGGATAATTTCGGCACCAAAGCCAGTCTTGGTGGGTGTTTCACTGCCAACCGAGGACGGGGCATGCTGCAAAAGCTTGGAATCGAAGTATTGCAGGGAATCCTCAAAGGAGTCGGACTTGGGTCGAGGGATGAAACCCTTAACGACGGTGGCATCCACTGCAGCAGTGGCAAACTGTGCCTCCAGAAAGTCGACAGCATCGCGAAGCCCGCCAGCATTGTTGCGAGTGAAGCCCCAGATGAGTGTCACAGTAGGCTTCCCGTCCTCGGTGAGCTCCTCTGGGTTCTGGTGAACAGTAACATCGACCTCATACTGGCTCTTCAGCTTTGGGACCAAATCATGGACAAAATCGGTAGACTCTAGGAATTTGACAAGCTCAGGGCTGCGAGCGAAAACGTAGTCATGCTTGTCGGGAACCATGCCGAGGAATTCATCAACGCAGTGTGGTACCTGCCACTGAGGACCGGTAACGGTGACTTCGTCGCTAGCCTGCTCGGTGCTGGGAAAGCTAATCTTGCAGTTAAACTTTTGTTCAAGCTCATCAATTTCGGAGAGGCGGGCAATCAGCTCGCGATGGTAGAGGCGGTCAACATTGACAATTTGGGACGTGTACTCGGAATCTGCTCGGTCGACCATCTCCAAGATCTCGTTCTTGACGGCATCCAAGTTTTGAGCATTTCGAGCGGGGGTGCGGCAAATGACATTGTCAACCTTGAGATCATCATCTTCGCGGCCCATGCCACCTCGATCCATGGCGTTGGAAAACTTGACAAAGACAGAGTGCTTCTTCATGATGCGCTGAATATGCTGACCACCGATACCAATGATTCGCTTGTGATATTGGTCCGGAACGTGAAACGAAATAGATGCCGGCATTTCCTGCTCCACGAGGGTCAGTCCCTGCTTCAGCGATTCGTAACTGGCAGCCATGACGTCAATGTTAAAGTTGTACTCGTTGAAGCCGTCAAAGATGATCTGCACGTTGCTCTGTCCCATGATTTTGTTGATCTTGCCATTCTTCTTGCCACTGACGAATTCTTTGTGCTCATTTGCCAGCTCAATCTTGACTCGTATCTGGTACTGAGGTTGCGAGACAAACTTGAAGTCGGATATGACGGTAAGAGCAGCCTTGACAGCGTCGTCCGAGCCAGTGAGCGTGAAAGACATCTTGTCAAAGGAAACGTCGGCATCCGAGTTGGCACAAATCTCGCCAAGCATGGCTTGTGTATCTGCAGGGCCAGGAAGCTGCCGAGCATCGGGTTGCTGCATGAACCAAGCTGCCGAGTAAAACTGGCCGGCAAGAGACATGAGCTCGCGAACGGTGCGCTCAACGGGCAAGCCCTCGCTGCCCTGGACACGGACCATGGTGCGCTGACAAGCCAGGGGAGGGAACATGATGTAGGTGCCGTTGGCCTCAAGAACCTTGCGAACCTTGTCTAAGCGGTCAAGAAGAATGGTGTCAATCTTGGCTGCAGGTATATTGACATCCTTGACGTAAAGGCGAATACGAGAGACGGTTTCGTGCAGCTTCTGCTTGGCAAGTTCAATGGCCTGATGGGATTCACCAGTAATGTAAATGTCGGCCGGGTCACGTCGGTTGGCATTGGGAGGGCAGTAACGGTACATCTGCGAGAAGAGCGGCGGGAAGTAGATGGCGGTTCCCGTGGAGGACTCGATGAGTTTGATGTTCTTACGATGGCGGCCGCAAACAAGCTGGTGCAGCGAAAGTTCGACTCGGGTAGCATCGACGATACGGCCAAGCTTGAGATGGGTTAGCAAGGTGTCGCAATGAATGCGGATATAGAAGAGGCAAGTTTACCAAGGTATCAATGTGGATGAGAGCACGAGCCTTGGCATGCTCCGAAGACAGAATATCGCCATAGATGGCAATTCTCCATCTTTGATCCATGCGCATTTCGGAATCACCGGAGACACCGTCAACCATGGGGGTCAGCTTCGGGCCGAGCAAGAAGATGTCGACGCCGCAAAAGTTGGATATGTAATCGAGTGTTTCGATGACGGGCTTCTTCAGAACGCCGGCGTTCAAGTCGCAGACAAGTTTGCCGTCTATGTCAATGATGGTGCAGCGCTAATTGAGACTGTGGTTAGGACGAGGCACAAGAGGACAACAAGGAGGATGTGTTTTTCATATTATGGAAGCAGCATACCAAGGCGATGGGAATTTCGTTGAGAATGGTTTCGCGGCTCTTGTTGACGAGCTCGGGAGAGCCGGAAAGGCAGACGGTGGTGATTTGCTGCGCTCTGCCATTTTTGGAAGCAGTCGAAATGACCTGGGCCTCGATGGGGAGAGGACCACTGGAGAGGTCTCTGCACAAGCGATGCAGGTTGTTGAGGTTCTGCGTGTGGACAGGAAGCTCGTGGACCTGAACGTCGTCGGGGACATCCTCGGGATGCGTCCACCGGATGACGGCATCGGCGGTAGAATGCAGGATATCCTCGGTGTTGGGGCCGGCAAGGTCGGACGAGAAGGGGACGTTGAAAGAGTAGGTGATGGTGGCGTCGGCAGCCTGCGGGTTGGCGAGGGCAGGGCCAGCCTGAGGCGCATTCTTGGGATGGGCGTTGATGGGATTACCAGGCATATTGGGACGGCCACCCATACCGAAGTTGGGACTCATCCTCTCGGACCAGTGCCGCATATTTGCTAGCTTATTCATGGTCGATCGTTGAGGAGAAGACTGGATGGAGCTTCAAGTCGGCGAGGTGCTGGGGACGCGGCAACGGCGGGCGTGCGTTGGGGCTTGTTGGCGAGACGAAACGGCTGACGATGACGAATGGCGTATCGGACACGACTCGGAAACACGGACGAGGGAGGCGTAGTAGAAAACCAGTCAAGCACAGTGTAGAAGCGGCCGAGAGACTGGCATGAATCCTGAGATGGCGGATGGAGCGAGCGACAGCGAAGAAGAATCGACAAAATCACACAGCGTAGACGGACTGCGAAAGGACCAGCAACGGGAGGGGGTATCTAGAGAACAGGAAGCTGGGGCCGGGGATGCAGTGGGGTGAGGAATGCGAAGAAGAAGGAAAAGGAAAAAGAAGATGAAGAGAAGAAAGAGTAGAGAGGTATGATGTTGGAAGAATTGGGTGTGAAGCAATCCTGTCCAAGAGCTCTTTGGAGGAGGGAATCAGAGGGAAGAGTGAGCGAGAGGGCGGAGGAAAAAGGCCGAGTGAGGAGTGGTGCTTGCTGGTGCCCTCAGCCGTGGTGGTCGCTGAATGTGGTGGAGCGTTTTTGGGGAACAAGGCAGAAGGACAGAGACACGAGAGAGTCGAGAGAGAGAGAGCAGACGGAGTGTCGAGGTCACGGCAGCACACGGGGTTCTTGACAAGCCTGCCGGGCAGTGATGTGCCGCCCAGGTAAGCAAAGCAGGCAGTTTTATTCTTGTTTTTGTTTCTTATTTCCTTGCACTTATTTTACCATTTCCTTTGCCCAAAGAAACAGAGGTTTCGGCGTGACCCTGCAGGTACCTGAGCGTTATTAACTACTGGCAAGAGCTCAGGGCAGAGCTGGATTGTTTTTTTTGCGGGCAACAAAGCCCTGTCCAGACGTTGATTGGCACTCGGACTAGTTGGAAGTGCTCGAGCGACAAGCAGTATCCGTACCGGACAGACAGATTCACCTCACACAGGGATGGTGGTTCGCTAGCTTCAAAGGCAGCACAAGTGATGACTGGGGCGAGCACCAAGCACTGTGGCACTGTCTGGCACGCCTGGCACGCCTGGGCCCTGGCCAGTGGCCTGCAGCTGGGCGGGCGGCTGTGCCGGCGCTCTCAACCACAACTCCCATGGGGCTGTTGCAAGCGGGGACGACGGGGGCGACGAGAGCTGAGCGCCTGGCCCCGGCCCGGATTCTTTGTCTATTTCATTTTCCTTTTCTTTTCTTTTTCTATCTAGGTTGCCCTGACTGCTTTTGCGCTGCATCTTCCAGTATTTAAAAGAGCAACTGCAGCTTCAGAGACAATACGCGTCGCGGCCAGGCAAGACATTGCTTGTTGTTACCTAGGTTCCAGGTACCTAGGTAGACACGTAGGTAGATACCTTACTTCTGCCACCCTCCCTGCCTTGAATATATGTGCCACTGTGTTACAGGCCAGGCAGTGCAAAGTCCAAAGTGCAGCACGCACACCTCATCAGTGCGTGCATGCGGCGGGGCGCTCCTGCTCTTCCCACTCCCACTAACAAGGTGTCCCTTCAGCCCGGGGCCAGCAGCCCATCATGATTCTCCAAGAAACGAAGCCCAGTCATCGGTCCCTACTCCGTCGTGTCCGTACCACACCACCACGCCATCTGGCCTTTCACATCTCGCTATCGCTCCTCCCGTGCGTTGAATTGTGTCTGGACTTTTTTCTTAGGGCTTTCAGAGCTAGACAAGGGTCATTCACCCACCCACGCACCCCGGTCCAAGTTACACTGTGACTCTCAGTCAACCCTCTGCTTCAGCCAGCGACAGGCTCTCTCGCAGGCACAGGCCACAAGCTCTTGCAAAAACACGTCCAACCGACCTCTACCGTTACTAGCTAGTCCATAACGTGGTGGCACCAACTCGGCTAGCAGACCCTCAAAAAGAGGCTGCGCTGGCGGATGACGGGCGCCATCAGAGAACAGGGAACAGCTGGCCCGGTCTTGTACGCCCAAAGTGGGTTGCATCTTTCGCTGCTCGTCTTTTTTGTGGTCTTGGCCTCATTTGTATGATGCCGTTTTCTCGTTCCATGACACCGGCCAGCATGTATCAAGTATGGATATGTACTTACTCATTGGGTGCTGCTGCTGCTGCTGCTGCGCCTTGGACTCGTGTTTAACCTCGAGGCAACAGCATCGAATGTTATCACACATTGAATGCCACGCACACCCCTGCATCCCAGTCTTTCGCACACTAGTTGTCCAGCTATCCAGTCACCAGTCAGTCCAGGCCGGCGGGGGATACGGAACATGCATTCCAGCTCACCTACTGGCAGATCGGCTGTCAGTGGAACCTCAACCACGCCTTGGCACCACCTGGCAAAACCCAGGTCCGACAGATAAGTTAACAGGCCGCAACCTGACAACCGAATCCGAGCCTTGCTCGATCTCCAACTCATCGGTTCTCTGCTTCGCTGCGCGCGCAGAGCAAACATACTCAGGCTCAGATATCTATCAATCATCGTCTGCAAAAAGGACCGCCATCGAAGCTCACGATTCTCCCATAACTGCTTGCCCACTTGGGGCCCTTCAAGGCCTCTTGTGGCTCAACTCTTTCTGCGCCATTTTCGACACGCCTGTCAGCCTGTTCCTCCCTTGGAAAACAGTCCTGATATCCTGCTTGCCGGTGCAGGCCTCCAAAAAACCCTTTTGCCGAAAATGACAACAGCTACCAAATTGCCGTAGACCCTTCCCATCATGCCACTGATGCCAGTAGCTGCCCACTGCAACTCACCTAAGTTAAGAACTCAGGGAAAAGAAACGGTGAAAGTTGGCTCGCTGCCATCTTCATCTTGATCCCGACAGGTGGCATTTACAGTACTGGCAACTGTGTATTATTGCATCGCTCCAGGTCCCCAAAATAGATGCATGTCTCATCTCCTCTTGCCGCTCCAGGATCACGCTCCGTTCCGTTCAATCAAGCTCCCGACCCCTACTTTCCCTTGTCTTCGGACGCGTGAAAGCCCCGTGTCCGAGCTCCTTCAACACTCTTCTGTACCTACTCTTGCCCCCGCCTCTCCCTCCACCGGCGACCCTTGCAGCTCATGCGGCGTCCCATCTGACAGAGGCTGCGTGTGGATCACGGAAACTTTAAAAATAGCCATCTGCCCTTTCCCGCGATCTCACTTCGCTGGACGTGTTGTGACCGAGGAAAAACGAAACAGGATGGGCAACTTTCAGAAAACAGACAACTTGGGCACGGCCAGCAACTGTCATGTTCAGCGCGGTCCCCTTGCAAGGTAGAATAGCTAACCCGCTTCTTCCAATAAAGCTCAGACAGAATATCCGAGCGAGACGCGGATGCGCAGCCACCGGTCCTGCATGAAACTGACAGAGATTCTAGCTACAGCCTGCTCATCACGACTCGCGTCGTCATATCAGTTCTCGCCTAGCAAGGGCCTCTCTCGTTCCGCCGCCGAAGCTTGCCTGATCCCAGGTCAACTTTGTAACGAGGCGCTTTCATCATCAATTTTACTTGTAGCTGCGTCGCGTTGCTCCTCTGGCATAAATTGAAAGCAAGTCGCTGACCAATGTACCTTGTCTCGGCGTGTCCCGGTCTAATGTTACTCTTGGCATTGATATAAATGTCATCTCTAAGTGATATTATTAGAAGCAGTACCAGTGATAAAGCACGAAGAGCGGGAAAAGCAGCAACCCGTGCCAGCAACGCCATTTCAAACATCGTCTCCAGCATCCTAAACGAATATGAATACAGTCAAGTCTAGATCACCGGAAGCCCTCTTGCCTAGTTCCGCGCCCGTACATTGCATCTGTGCCCGCCGCACCGCGAGAGCTTCCTCCTTCGTTCGGTGTTGCTGCGGCGTACATGCTACTGCCACCATCCCGCTCCACCATGCCCTGATTGCCAGGCCACGTCCCATAACTGTGGATTGCGGGCGGTTGTGCACTGCGCTCAATGCCATACAGCACTCCAGATGCTTCCGGCCGCACACTCGAAGCGTGCCCATAAGTCCCTAAACCACTGGAGACCCGAGCTTGCTCACCAGGATGCATACTCGCTGCTCTGCCGATATACTCCCGCCCCGCCTCCGCATATAATCTATGCTCCTGTGCCCGAACAGGAACAAACTCTCCTTGAGTTGCTAAAGGCCGTGTAGAATACTCTCGGAATCGCCCATCCCTATTCTCGTACGTGACATACTCTGGCTGCGTCAGGACACGTCGCGGCGCAGCGTACGGAGACGCAGGTTGCGCAAACATGTATCCTCGTTCTTCAAGAGCGCCTGGCCCTTGATAGCGCGCCAGGGGTTGCGCTGGCGCCCGTTCATACAGTCTGTCAGGCTCGCCTGGTAACGGTGATGGCGCCACGGAATGGCGAACAATGTGTCTCGCAGGCTCGATGTACTCGCGGCCATAAGCGTCCACCAGTATTCTAGCTGGCTGGGATCTTGCAGACTCATGAAAAGCATCGCCTTCAGGGTGCACACTGTAGCGACCGTTCTGAGGAGAATTGCCATAGGGAAGCGCGCCGTCTTGAAATGCATCAGGGTGAACGGGTCTGCTCATGTGCGTCCCGCGAGATGAATATTCGTAAGGCAACGTTGACTGCTGAACATATTCTCTTCTGTAACCGTCGTCAGTGATTACACGCTCAGTGACATATTCTCCTTGATTTCTCGTGTTGCCATGTACGGCCGGCGCTGCTGCGAAGTACATGCCAGTTGCAGCTTTACCAGCCTGTTCCTGCTCTTGACGGTATTGAGCTTGCCGAGGTAGAGAGTTGGGCTTGCTGGGCCCGCTAGGTCTTGCAGGATCATATGACAGTTCATCAAAGGATGCGTTTTGATTCTGCGTCTTGAGCTGGCGCTGTCGTTTGTTTGGGCGAATATATGATGGCCCGTCCAGGGGCGATGGACTTCGTGGTTCAGCCTTGATGTGCTGTGTGCTGCTCCCAAAGGACGGCATGTTTTCCAGCGTCTGCTTGTCGGACTTTCTTTTCTTCCTCCTGTTCTTACGTTTGCTCTGTCCACCCTGAGACGAGCTGTCTGGGCTCGTTCTCGAACCTGGTTCGCTGCGAAGGGCCGCCACTTGCGCAGGCGCTCCAGTATTGGGAGCAAAACTTTGCGTACCTCCATACAATCCAGGGATCTCGCTGGGCTTTGGTTGATGGGCCGGGTAACTAGGCAGCACTCGCCCGTTGCCCTGGAGTAATGGCGATGGAGGGTGGAGGTCGATGTACGAGGATGGCTGAGTTGGAGCAGTCTGTCCGCCAGCAGATGCACTTGCAAATGGCGCAGTGGTATTGGGCTGGCTCAAAACAGCAAGTGATTTGTCAATGCAATTGTTCAAACCTGGCATAGCGCTCGGCTGCTTCTTTGTTGTAGTAGGGGCTTCAGTGAGCTCGTCATAGGTACGGAGCTGGCGCGGCTTGTTCACACTACGGCGTCCGTCCTGAGCTCTGGCTGGTATTGTTTTCGCTGCGGCTGTATTCGTTGGTGGCGGGAGTGCAGAAGGAATACTGGTTGTGGGAACCGCAGAGTTGACGGGAATCGGCGACGCTGGCTGGAATTCGGGCGTGTCGTGCTGCGACGAGTAGAAGGTATTATCATCAAAAGAGTCATTCTCCGGACCGTTGCCATTGCCAGCACCCTGCTCCGCTTGGCCGGGGAAGTTCAATTCCGGCACGAGAATCAAAGCAGCGGCGAGGATAGCTGATGCGTTGATAAAGCCTTGTGCATCCGGACCATGCTTTTTGTTGCGATTTCTCTGAACATCCTCTCGTAGCTCCTGCTCTATTTGCTTCCTTTGCAATTGCAGGTCAGCATGCGGCAGCTCGTCGGTTTTTGAAAGGGGTATAGAACGGGACTCGATCGGCGGCACCGCGTTGGGTGTCACAATAGAGGACGGCCCGACGGCGCGCAGTGCATTGGAGGCAAATGCCGTGCTATTATGGCCAGGAAGAGGTTTTGCACTGTTTTCATGTATGATATCGGTGGAAAGGGACAACGCAGCTTCCCTCAAAGGCTTGGGGACACTGATAGTGGCATGCTTCCCTGCAAGGATGTCATCGCGAAAGCGAACGATTTTTTCGTACTGCTGCAGTGCATGCGACTCGGCCTCACCGAGGCCGGGAGCTGCGATACCCTGCACAGCCATTGTCGTGATCGCGTCGATACTAGCAATGGTTCTGCTCAAGTTTCATAACTGACGCAGATTGCCTCGTATGCCTTTTGACTTGCTAATCGCGCGCGCGACCGGGTGGCAAGAGCGGCCACGACTCTTGCGCGGCTTCTGCTCGTAATTGCCCGGCAAGGAAACAGTTGACGGATCCAACTAGATGCCACGTACGCGAACTGCGCAGACTATGACAAGACACGATGAGCCATTCTGCTCCTCTGCTTTTCTTGTTTTGTTTGTTTTCCTGGCGAGCTTTGCTAGGTCAGCGTATATCTCATTTCGTTTCGGGGGTATATCCACCTTATATTTCAGGCGGTGAACATGGCAGAACTGTCACTACACATCCGACAGGATGCAGCTTCACCCTTCGTAAATGATGATGTAGAACAAAATTGGAAATTAACCTGCGTCGCATATTCGCAAGGTAATGATACCGTTTTTAAGCCCACCGCATTCGATCTTCATGAAGTCCAGTGATGTTGTCAGCGTATCTACGCTCACCCGTCCTTCGAGCTCTTTTTCGTGCACGGACTATGGTGTATACTAATAGTATATCCACATCCTCCTTATAGTGGCTGATTTAGCGGCTTAGTGGCGCGGCGGTGCCGTTTTCAGCCGTACGCTTAGTGGTTATAAATACCCACCTATATTATAACTCTGCTGTCAGGCAGCTAGAAAATTCAAAATAAAATAAATAAATTATAAGATAGCTACTCTATTGCCTTCTACTTTAGAGAAGCCTTTTAGCTTACCTATAGCTGCTTATAGAATTAATCTATTAAGTAACCTATCTTCTTATAATAATAGTTAACTACCTATATCATAGTAGACTCACTTATATACTATTTTTATACTAGCTATTAGATCTCTTTAATAACCTCTAGGTATAAGGAGTACTACTATGACTTACTCTAACACCCTACTCGCCACTTATTACCCTATTATCTATTAAGTTCTAATATAGATGACTAACTATAAAGGCTAATAGTCTATTCCTACTAAAGAGCCTCTACTGTTTTAATTATATAGTATATATAGTATTATAGTATAGGAATAGCCTCTTTAATAGGTTCTAATAGGCCTATAAGTAGGGCTGTGGCTGTCTCTTAGCTGGCTGGCTGGCCTGTTGTTAGGCCTATTGCCGGGCCTACTGCCGGACCTACTACTAGGCCTGCTGCCAGGCCTACTACTATACTTAGCCTAGCTATTAAGAGGGCTACTTATAGGTAGATAGTTAGGCTATTAGATAAGAGAGCCTATAGTTAGGTAGATTAGCTAATAATCTCTTATTAAAAGCGTACCTCTATTATAAATATATAGCTCTTATTATATATATTAATTAACTTTAAATATTTAGTTAATACTAGTATAGCCTACTTAAAGATAGTAAGCTAGCTAGGCTATTTAGCTTCCTAAATATATAACTATAGCTACTAGCTATATACCTTATACTCTAGATACTAAAAAATAGGATAATTCTAGATAGGGCTTAAAGGAAATTAAGGCTAAAGAGCTACTAAGTCTTATATAATTACCTCTTATAGATAGAGTAATAGGTTAATAAAGCTAGCTATTATAAGGTCTTTAACCTATTAGCCTTTCTACTACTCTAGCTTAGGCTAGATTAAAGAAAGTAGTATACTAGGAGGTATAATATTAGCCCGCCAAACCTTAAAGCACCCTAACTAGGCTAGGTAGCCTACTATAATATATATAAACTTATAAGGTAGGGCGCTAAGATAATAACTAACTATCTACTCCTAGTTCTAGTAGCTAGCGCGGCGGATTTACTCCTTACTAACGCCTTTTAATTTAGTAGTCTTAGCTCTTAAGCTTCAACTAATATAAGTCTTCTTCTAAGAGTGAATTCTAGTATAACTAAAAGCCCTTATAACCTAGTTACACTAGGAATTATAAGATAAGGTAGCTATAAGGTCATTACCTATACCTCTAATAAGCTAGACCTTATACTAGCTAGCTTTATCACTTAAATCTAAGAATAGCTCCTCTATAAGATCTTAGTAAAGGAGGAGATAGAAGGCTAGGGCTCTAAAAAGGCAAATTAAGGGCTATTAGTTATATAGTGCCCTAGCCGTCTTAAGTCTACTATATTAGTTCTACTTACTTCCTCTTATAGTGAGGACTAAGGGTATATATTATATAGAGCCCTTACCTTTAAACTTAAAAGTAAAGATATCTAAGATTTCTATAGCCTATTAATTACTACCATATATTAATATATAGTGCCTAAGTAGTAGATTAATAAGTATATAGAAGTAATACTCTAGTAAGGCTATACTATATACTTAAAGCTTAATATAGACACACTTAAATTCCTACTTACTATAGCTATTAAGGAGAGTATTATAGCCTTTATCTAGGAAGCTAGCTTTATTACACTTAATATTATAGTACTAGAGGGTCTTAAGGTAATCCTAAATATTATCCTTATATAATAATAGGTGTATATTTATACTATAGGCCTTCTAGGTTTAATAGAGGTCTATAATAGCTATAATATATATATAGATAGATTACTATAATAGCTATACTATCTCTTTACTCCCTAGGCTAACCCTATAGCTCTTCCCCTATAGAGGCTAATTAGCTACCTCTTTAATAAGGAATAGAAGTAGCTTATCCTCTATAATAGTATTAGAGTTATAATACTACTTAGCCTAGTAGAAGGCCTAAAAGGCTACCTACTTTAGTAGGTACACTACTTTTATATTCTATAATTATATTATATAGATAGTTATTAGGATCCTTTATAAATTCGCCTACAACTTAGTAGTGTTTATTATATCGCATTCTACGCGTTACTAGGTAATAGGGGGGCTAATAGCTAAATTAGCGGCTTCTTATATAGCCCTATAAGCGCCCTTTTACCTACTTAGCTACTTTATCTTAATATAGTTTAATTAGCAGTAAATAGAGGAAGTAGAGGATATTAATAAGAAGGCTATTCTAGCTTCTATATAGTAGCTATCACTAGGTAGAAGGCGTTGTCTTCTAGTGGGCGGTATAGTTATACAATTAGTGATATAAGTAGGAGGGTATCGCTAAATGCCTTAAAAGGAGGGGGTATAGAGGTTAGTTCGGCGCAGCTTCTATAGGGTAATCAGCTACTTAAATAGATATCTAGGAATATGGCTGGCTAATAGGCTAGGCACTATGTGGATATCCGGGGAAACTACCGGCTGGCGCGCTGGGCGCGCTGAATCAGCGGCGCTCAGCTGGGCCGTCAATACTAACAGATCCCGAAGACCGGCAGCCAGCTAGAATCTCCAACCCGATGGCTTTCCCATTGCGGGAAGCCTGTCCGTGGGCTTGCAAATGCCAGCGCCTTGGAAAGGTGGTGGGTTGTAGTAATAGGCTGCTCAAGTCACCGAGAGAAAACGTCCTTGGGGCCGCGAGTTGAAATAGCATGTTTAAGAAAGGTCTTTCGGCACGCGTCAGCACGCACTGTAAGAATGATAGCGTGCTGTGCTTTAATAGATGGAAGAGTTCAGAAATGGCGACTTGACAAAAGTGCGCGTTC
This sequence comes from Akanthomyces uredinophilus, assembly GCA_030778065.1. Taxonomy (NCBI): domain Eukaryota; kingdom Fungi; phylum Ascomycota; class Sordariomycetes; order Hypocreales; family Cordycipitaceae; genus Akanthomyces; species Akanthomyces uredinophilus. The sequence continues at coordinate 116,136 of JAPFRW010000164.1, read as the reverse complement.
GATGTCCCAGGAGTCGCCGAAGCCGGCATATTGACGCTGACCATCGTCTTGCTGTTGATGCGGTTACAGTTGATTTACTGCTTTGCGTCAGTAGACGAAGAGCGTCTCTCCATCAACGGCCCGTCGCTATATCATTCCTCTGCCACTACGATTAAGCTGAATTGGTAAACAAATGATAAATGGATACTGAAGTAAATAAACAATCTTTCTTTCTTCGAATCCATGCCCTACCTGACTTGTTTTACCGCAGTAACAACCTACTACGCTGATAACTCGAGGGTTGTTCATAGATGTGGTCGACCGGCGGTTTTTATCAGCTTTCTCGGCGGCATCAGAGATCTGAGTTCGGCGTCGTGTGACTGGCCGATGTCTATTCTAGAGGTAGCTCTCAAATGCCTCAAAAAACACAACGCAGACTTTTTAGAGCTTTTGCACGGCAAGTCAGGCCATGCTTTCAGTCAATCGGCTCGGCCAATGATGGTGAGTGCGAACTCTCAGCCAGTTGCCTTGTTTTGTAAGGGTTGACGGTAGCATATATAGAATAGTACCTGTCCTGCTGAAACAAAAATTTCAGGAAGTGTGAGAGCCTACGGAGTATGCTGGATTCGATTCAGACTGTGTCAAACAGTACGGATACAGGCCCTGTCATTGGCGTCATTGCTGTGGCACGCTACCCTGGAGATGCGACCAGAGCGGACGGAGGCTGCTCCAGACAAGGCGCTCCAGAGCGAAAATTTTGATTAATGAACTCGTTAGACACGGTGTGAAGTCAAGGCCGCAGTGGTAATTAATAAAGTACGGGGAAGGTTCAGATAATTTGATGTGACTCACAAGGCAAAGGAGCAGGACCGGCGGTGCTGACTAACAAGGCCAAAACACCCTCCTGGTTTTCGTGCTAGACCACGGTGCAATAAACTGTACAAGAAATATCGCACCAACTACTGCATTGTGAAAGCAAATCATTTCGATATCTATGCCATTTATCGATTCTTTCATATAGAATACCATATTCAACTCATGCGCAGCTGGAAATTACATCACAACCCCATCAAAAGACTCTCACCGCACACTTATTGCCGTCTCCCGACATCCTCCTTCGAAAGCACCGGCTCTTATTCTCAATCACTATCTCTCGGCCGGTCTGAGATTTCCACTCGCTCCGCTGTTCAATATTTTACAGCATCGTTCAAGATGGCCGCCGCAAATGGGGACAGGTCGGAACTGCCCGTCTTGTTCTTGTATGGCTTTTCCCCCCGCCAACAGCGACCTCACTTTCCGTGCTAATTCGATCCGCCGTAGTGACATTGACAACTGCCTCTATGCGCGAAGTGAGTTTGCCATATAGCCATTGTTGGAGTAAGAGAAAGATTTTCAATCCTAACAAGAGAGTATAGGCACGCGAGTGCAGGAGCTCATGTCTGATCTCATTGACAAGTACTTTGCCCAGCACCTGAGCCTGCCCCACGAGGAGGCGGTGCGGCTGCACACCGAGTACTACACAAACTACGGCCTCGCGATCGAGGGTCTCGTGCGCCACCACGAGATTGACCCCATGGACTACAACGCCAAAGTAGACGACGCTTTGCCGCTAGAGTCCGTCATTAAGCCGAATCCTGAGCTGCGCCAGCTCCTCCAGGACATTGACAGGAGCAAGGTCAGGCTGTGGCTGTTCACCAACGCCTACAAGACGCACGGCGAGCGCGTGGTGAAACTGCTCGGGATCGACGACCAGTTCGAGGGGCTGACATACTGCGACTATTCTGCGGTGCCCTTTGTTTGCAAGCCCCAGCCGGACAGCTACAAGAGAAGCATGCGTCAAGCTGGCGTCGAGAACCCCGCCCAATGCTACTTTGTCGGTACGTTTGGACCACATGCCCATCGTGCTATTCATTTACTGACCTTGTCTCATAGATGACTCCTATATGAATTGCAAAAATGCCCAGGCATATGGGTGGACCGCCGCTCACCTGGTTGAAGAGGGCATCAAGGAACCCTCGACAAAAGCATCCCAGTTCCAGATCAAGCACCTGCGGGAGCTACGCGATATTTATCCCCAATTTTTCAAGTCCGCTTAAGGGATTTTTTCTTTTTGCATTTAGAACTGGCAACAGATGGATACCTTAAAAATAAAGAGAGCATATAGATCGTAATGTCGAGATCAAAAGATGACTCTTGAATAGCAAATTCCTTGCGGCGAGTAAGGCCGGCTTTCCCCAACTCCTCGCTATGTCGTGATATAGAAAAATATGTAGAGACTTCATTTGGTGCCATCTAAGGTCGCCGAATGCTGCAAATCACTGAATCCAGCTGCGTGAGGATCCCCTCGCGTTCTTTCAGCGCCTCTTGCCTCTCTGCTTCGGCCGCTTTCAAGTCTTCTTCAAGATCCTGGATGGCCTTTTCCTGATCCTGCTCGCTGTTGTTTAGGCCTGGCAGCAGCGATATCAAGTATTCGATCTGCTGTTCTTTGAAAATGAGATCGCGCGAAAGTTCGTTTAGGCCGGCGGCGAATTCGTCTTCGGGAAGAGGATCGACTAGAATGTCACAGCACATTAGCGCATACCATGAGAATCCATTTTTTTGTATGCTCTTCGTTTACCTTCTTTCTGAGTTGGCTCCTGCTTCACATCGCGAACCTTGTCGTTGGGCCCCAGTGTCTTAAGATCGTGTCGTCGATGGACAAAGTGCAAGGATGCAACAAACTGCTGCGCGAGCTGCGAGGGGGAAGGGTGGTTAGTTGCTGGGATCGCGGCGCGGTCACAGAGAACCTCGTGCTCCTTACCTGGTCAACAGCATCTTGCAACTGGGTCAGACTGTCTCCCATTGTGAAGGCGCGCGCTGCTGAAGGTGGGCTGGCAATAAAATGTAGGTAGCTCGGCGGTTGGGAAGCTTGTCCGTCGACCGGTTGGCCTCTGCCCCGCGCAGGGATGCGCCAGCGACACACACTGTGCCCAAAACAGCGCTATTAGCACTGGCGAGAGCGCTAGCGCAGCCTGGACGGATCGCGGGCAATAGACGATCCGGCGCACCCCCAAAGCAAAGCAAAGCCACCTGGTCAGAAAGTGAACACCCTGTTGTGTAAGGTAATAGGTGTCATCCAGGGAGTGTGCACTCTTGTCTCCCGCCTTTGCTCTTCTGCAACTCGCACCAGCATCCGACTCTTTTTTTTCTCTCTTTCTCGCTGGGCTGTCCGCGCATCTTACTTGTACTCGCTTTTGTTTTTGTTCTGTCCTTTGCCTCTACGAAACGTCCCTTGTCTTTATTCAATCGCCTCCTCATTTTGTCGCGAAGCAAAAGCGAAGCCCATCGCAATGTCTGCGCCGCCACCACCACAGCAGGGCGGCATGCCCATGCCCATGCCCGGTCCGGGCCAGCAGCCCACGCCCGAGCAGATTGCGGAACTGCAGCGCCGGATCACAGAGGACGCGGCAAAGGCCGGCATGACGGTGCCCGAGTTCATCGAGCACATCAAGAGACAGCGTATGCAGGCCATGCAGCAGGCCCAGCAGCAGCACCAGCATCAGCACGGCGACGGCAACGACCACGGCCACTCGCACGATCACGACCAGGACGGCCACGGCCACGCGCACCCTCACCAGCAGCAGCAGGGCCAGCCCCAGCCCATCACGCCGGGTCCCCCCAACCCCAAGGCCATTGCGCTCGCCAAGTTTCTGCGCGGCCAGGACATGAAGCCTCGCACAGTCATTCTCAACGGCGAGCGCAAAGACATGTTTCGAGGTAACGACGCTCCCGCAGACGAAAGCCCTTGTCTTTGCAGGGCGATTCCGTGTACTAACCAAGCGGCCAACGATAGTCAAGCGTGCGCTGCGAATTCTCCAGTCCCCCGCCTACGAAAAGGCCCGCAAGAAGAACCCCCTCTTGCCCGAGATCACCGACCGCGCATCTCTCGAAAACACCTTTAAGCTGCTGCCCCTCAGCATGCTCGCTCTGCGAGTATCCCAGATCGAGCCCGCCCTGGGCCCCAACGGCAAGAAGCCCAAGCGCGTCAAGGGCCAGTGGAACGTGCGCATCGAGCAGCAGCAGGAGGCCCAGGACGAAATGTACTACGTGTGGCTGTGGGAAGGCAGCCAGGTCAAGCGCCAGGTCTATGCCGCCCTCGCCCTCGTCGCCATCTTTGCCATTGTCCTGTACCCTCTCTGGCCGCTCAAGCTCCGCCAGGGCGTCTACTACCTGAGCTGGGGCATGCTCGGTCTCCTCGGTCTCTTCTTCGCCATGGCCATTTTCCGCGTCATCCTGTTCTGCATCACATACTTTACCGTTTCGCCCGGTCTGTGGCTGTACCCCAACCTCTGGGAGGACGTTTCATTCATGGACAGCTTCCGACCCGTCTGGGCCTGGCACGAGGTAAGATGACTTTAGAAGGATTCGTGCCTCTGCGTGCGACTGGGTAACGTGTGTACTAACAAAGCTGGAAATAGACCGAGAAGCCCAAGAAGAAGAAGAAGCGCACGCCCGCCGGTGCGGCCAACTCGACCATGGCGGCTGCTACTGGACAGGTTGCGCCCACCAGCGCCACCACGACCGGTACAGATACCCAGATCAGCACGGGAGCTCAACAGCGCTACGTGGCCCCCAAGGTGGAGGAGCTGCAGGATGATGAGTAAACGACCGGTCGCCGGCACGCGAGTGTCTGATGATGTTTGGCGAGACGGGGCGCAAAACATGCACAAAAGTATTTGAAGGCAAATTTACTTACTCACCAAATGTCCAGTGGAGCAGCGCAGTGGAGGAACAACGCTCGAGTTGCTGGAGTTTCTGTATAGACTTATCAACTTTTCATTGCACAGAAATGACGGAAATGGACTCTTTTACGGTGCTCAAGGCACAATTTCGACGATGATTCATGATTAAGCCGCTGTGAGGTGTAGTCAAACAGTATATACATGTATATATTCCTGGAAGATTCATGTCTACATCTTTATCCGCCGAGATGCGTCATGTACAGCCTGGCATCTCGTCTAGTTCTTCTTCTGGCAGCCCGTGGTTTCGCTGCCCTTGGCACGCTTGTAGTACCAGACGGCGTTTTCGGCTTTGGCGCAGTTGCCGAGGCTGCCGCCGACGACGTCAGCATCCACGCGGACCACGTCCTTGCTCTGGACGCGGCCGACGACGTGGTTGTAGTACCAAACCTCCTGGAACTGCGTGCGACCATTGTCGCTGGAGCCTTTGCCGGCCGCCGTCTCGTTGTACTTGGGACCACCGCAGCCGAGGTACGGAACCTTGCCGTAACCCTTCTTGAGGGCGGTCTGGATGTTGGAGAGGCTGTAGCCAGTCGTGTTGGAGGGCTTGATGCCGGCGTCGGCGAGCCAGTGCCAGGTGGGCAGATCCTTGTAGTAGCTGATGACGGTCTCGAAAAACTCAAACAAATCGTCATACTTGCTGGCCTTGGGACCCTGCAGGTCGCGGAGGGAAACCAAAGGTTAGCAGATTGTCAAGGTACAGAAACAACACGGACGTACGAAGCATTCGGTCTGAAAGGTAGAGAAGCAAGTGGCATGCTTGGAGTACTCGTGCCCCCAGAGAACCCAGTTGCGGTCGCCTTGGGCGATCCAGTACTTGTTCATCCAGGCAAGAAGATCAGACTTGCCATAAGGCGCAAACCACTTGTCAATGGACTCGCCCTGGTAAGGCGGCACGGGGGTGCCACCGGGGGTGCCTGTGGTGGTGTTGGGCGAAGGCTTAGGGTCATATTGACGGCTCAGGTCGCAGTACTGAGTATATGAACCTTGAATGATGTTAGAAGCATGCGAAGAATTGAATTTGAGTGCGAGCCAAAAACACACCATTGCAAAAGTCTGAAGGTGGTGACAAAGTTAGCGATTGGCCTGGACGCCAGAGGTATTATCGAGAGCTTACCAGGCCACAGGCCGTGAATGGTCCATGACTTTTGAGGCAGGATCTGACCCTCGCTCTCGAAACCTGTGTATACGTCCCAAAACTGGGTTTGAAGCTGCCTCGCAGTTGAATGTCAGCCAAAATTGTCGCAGTTACGACGGTCAAGCGTGTGCGCCAAGCCGGGATGCATGCATACCACCAGGCCGCCAAACGTCTCGGAACAGCAGGTGTCGACCTTGCCGGGAACAGCATCTGCGGAGCAAGAGAGGACAGGCTCGCCTAAGGTAAACAATCAGCCATAATGGACTCGGTAAGACGGCGTCAAGCACTGAAGTTGGGGTCGTGGCGCACTCAGAACACAGGTGTGATTGTCAGTGGTGACGCCAGGGTACAGAGCGGCGGCGGCGAGCGGTACAAGCGCCGCAGCGGGGAGGATCGCGGATTTGACCATTGTGGCAAAGGAGACAGCAATTGAAGACTCAATGGACGTATTGTAGATACCGTTGAGCGACGATCAGGGACAAGGAAGGAAAGAAAGAAAACGGACATGGCCGACTGGGGGGGCAATTGCAGGTGCTTTTATCTGACGTCCTTCTCTTTTCGTGTTAGCTGTGTTGCCTCGAGCTGGACCAGCTAACAAGGCGGCCAATTGCGGGTCAAGGACTTTTTGACGACGCCATAACCATGGTGGCAGAAATTCCGATGCAACATTCTCTGCGCGCCGGCCCTTGGCTGCTTTTGTCCTGTGCAAATTTGCTGCAGGACAATGCTCAAGTGCGGCCGCATGCACAAACCAGGGCCGGCGTGGAGGCTCGGTTCGGTAGGCTGAGGACGGGTGAGAGCACCTGGGGAAATGCGACGCTGTGGTAGGCCAATTTGAGCGCTGAGAGGCGCACACGCTAAGTTACTACCAGTAGGCCCTGGTGATCGCAAGATGGCTGGGCTTGACCGAACGTGCGACTCTAGCACCCTCTCCCGTGGCCCAGTGCAGGGGTAACGTCCAGGGCCGCGACCACGTCCGATAAGTTAGAAGACCGGAGTTTGAGGTGGCTTGTGATTTGGCCGTATGTCAGAAGCGGCTGGCCCAGCTGGCACTGCTTTACGTCGACTCTTAGCGGATAGTTCTGCATTACTACTTTCTCTAGACATCCACTGCGCGGAGAAATATAAGAACGGAAGGGTCTCCTAATAAGAAGCGGCTAGCCCACGTGTGCGCCCTAGCGCGGGGGGGACCCAAGTTGATATATTGGTGGTTCTGTCTTCATGCGATGAATGTACCGTTCGGATTCTCGCGCGGCCGGTCTATGCGCCTAATTATTCGCTGAACGCCTGCGCTGATATATCTTTGTAGAAGAACGTGCCGTCCTTTAGCTCTCCCGTGGGGCTGATGCCATAGTTGGGGATCTTCCCTAATTCTGTGTATCCCAGTCTTTTGTAGACTGCCTCGGCCGGGCTTCCAGTTTCCGTGTCCAAAAGCTGTGAAGAGTGTGTCAACGAGGCGAAATCGACGGTGAAGAGCAGAAAACCTCACCAGCATCGTTCGCTGCCTGTTCAGCGCCTCTGCCTCCAACGCACTCATCAGTAGTTTGGCGCCGCCTCGCCCTCGAAAGTTTTTACGAATGAGCAGCTTCTCGACCATGCATCGAAACGGCCCAGTCTCCGATGGTGGCATGTACAACATGACAACGCCCATAATCTCCGGCCCTTTGATGCGTCCAGAGGAATTCGTGTCGTCGATCAGCAGAAACATGACGCGACTGCCATCTGCGATTTCCGCTATGCGACTCTTCCACCACGACAGCAGCTTGTCATGCGACAGTGGCGGTAGAAATGTGGCTATTGTGCGATCATGTGTGATGCAAGATGCGTGGATGGCGGCAAGATAGGGCGTCACATGCGAGTGCTCTTTGGCATCGAAGAGGATGACAGAGGGCGAGCCTGTCATGTTGCGGTACCGAAGAGTGATGTCTGTCCCCTGAAAAAACGTCCGTGAGGCGCCAGAGAGTAACGCGGGCGGTGCAAACTTAATATCATGCACAATTGATAGGGTAGGTGGACAGATTGTGACGTCTTCGAGATGGGATGTCGAGTGTCCGCATGAGCCCGGAAACCAGAGACTGACTGTAGCAGTAGAATGCAGGCCGATGTAGTGGCGCGACGCCTAGGCAGCTCGATTGAGCAGACTGCGACGTTGGGGTGTTGGCAGTTTTTTTGCTGTGACCGTGAAAGAAGGTGGTGGGGACGGCGAGTGAGCGAGAAGGCAGCATCACCACCCGAGCCTATCATCTAACTAGTCGTGTTCAACCATGCATGGTAGTTGTGTGTCGCACAACGAGCGGCTGGACCAGACTCTGTCCGCAACGACGAAAAATCAGATAAAATCTCATGACAAGAAAAAGGAAAAACTACAGCGCCATTGGTATAGTATCTCCGCAATGTTCAAAGCTAGAGCTTACGGCAGCCATTGGCGTTTGTCGTTACTCTTCCTAGGTACCTAGTTGGCCAAGAGGGTGCCAAAAGACACGCCGCTCAAGTACAAGTCGCGACTTATTGTCTTTCATCTTTGAGTATTGCATCTTTTATTTCCCTGATGTTTCTGATTTTCACATTTTTTCTTAGGCTTTCTCATTCTCCTTATACCTACAAGATCTTTTATTTCTCTTGTTTCTTTTCTAACAACTAACAACCCTCGCCGCTGGCGTCCTTTTTCGCTACCGCCGTGCCTACCGTGGATAGCCAAGGTACCAAGGTAGATGGACGCCCGGCTGCCGCTCTTGTGGCTTCTCTTTCGGCAGGCGAGCACTTGCCAGCTTCCGCCCCTTGCCCAAATCAAGATTCCTGGCGGAATCGACTGGCATCACTTCCGTACACCCTAGCATACCATCTTGGCAGCCACTAGCTGCGCATTTCTCCCTCGCTGGCGGGGTTGCATCATACGTTCATGTGCATGCTTCTCATGACACCTAGCCTGCTCGGACCTGGTGGTACGCGTTACTAGCAGCAGCTGGCTGCGCTAGTTAATAGCTACCCAGCCGTTCTTCCGATTCCCAGCCATCCGCTTTCGACGCCGACATCTCTTTGAACGCTGCTGCAGTAATGTGAAATACAAGACTGATGAATAGCGTTCCTCAAACAATTTCGATCCCCAGTGCTATAGCAACTCGCAGTCCCGCAGTCATGGAGCCCGGTTCCCGAGCGTCCGAAGCGCACACCCACACGCCCTTCAAAAAGGTCGAGGCCGGGATCGAGGCCTTGTTCTCAGGCGAGAAGCATTCACATATTCAAGTGGGACATGTATGCGATCACCTACACCCTGAGCATCTGACCAATCGCTACCACTCCTTTGCGCCGGAAACAACTGGTGATGCGAAATGGTTCGTCGACGGATGCTCCTACTTCTACGCAGTCTCTCAAGCACTCGAGCGTCAGTAGAACGCATGCTGTGACTGGGAATTCCCATGTAGCTAAACGTATTTTGCAGGTGCTGAGAAATCTATATACATCCTCGATTGGTGGCTAAGCCCGGAGTTGTACTTGCGGCGGCCCCCTTCCAAGAATGCACAGTATCGCTTAGACGCCATGCTCAAGGCAGCTGCTGAGCGGGGTGTCACCGTCAATATCATCATCTACAAAGAAGTACAGGCTGCGCTTACACTGGATTCCGCCGTAAGTAACTCCATCACAGCTCCTCACTGCAAGTTGTTCACTCACAAGTATTGTAGCATACCAAAAAAGCTCTGGAGGATCTGCACCCCAACATTCATGTCTTCCGCCACCCTGATCATGTTCCCACTGGCTATGACATCAAGTCAGAGTTTAGGAAAGCTTTCAAGGATCTCACCCATTTTGACCTCGCCAAAGCATCCCATGCCGCCGTCCAGGCTGTCTACGGTGTAACAGATGACATAGTACTGTACTGGGCACACCACGAAAAGCTCATCATCGTTGACGACATGATCTGCTTCATGGGTGGCCTGGATCTGTGCTTTGGACGGTGGGACACCAACAGCCATCCTATTGCTGATGCGCACCCTGAGAACTTGGATGCTATAATATTTCCAGGCCAAGACTACAATAATGCTCGAATTTTTGACTTTTCGGATGTTTTCGACTGGGAACAGAATAAGCGTACGGGACATAACATGTATCGCTTGTACTTTGCAGTCGACTAACTGATCCTGTCATAGTGGACAGAACAAAGAGCTCGAGAATGGGATGGTCTGACGTGGCGCTCTGCATGACAGGCAGTATCAACCATAGCCTCATAGATCACTTCGTTGACCGATGGTAAGTCAAACCGGCCAAGTGCTCTTCAATCTTCTCACCAAGCCTAGGAACTACATATACGACGCAAAATACGCCGAAAAGGATGACAACAAGTACAGTCGCCTGAATACGCCAGATACAATCGAGGAAATTGGCAAGACTGTACATCAAGCGGTTGGTTCACTCAGAAAAAGGTTTACCAGAGGTTTGCGCGGTCTTGGCCGTAGAAAATCAGAAGCTCCAAAGGACAAACTGGAAATCCAGCTCACCCGCAGGTAATGCTACTCTGTTGGGGTCGACCCTGCATCCATGGCTAACCTAAAGTTAGCTGCAGTCGCTGGTCCTCTGGCCATCGCACGGAGCATTCCATCGCCAACGCGTACGTTGATGCAATTTTGAAAGCCCAGCATTTTGTCTACATCGAAAATCAGGTAGGTAGAATCCGTTCTAGACTCTTGCATCCAGCGAACGTTTCTGACGCATTTAGTTCTTCATTACGGCGACAAGTAATAAGCAACATCCCGTCGTGAACAAGATTGGCGCAGCCATCGTTCAAAGGATCCAGCGTGCACATGCCAATAATGAGCGCTTCAAAATGTGGGTTGTGATACCTGCGGTTCCAGGATTCGCGGGCGATCTCAAGGCCAATGATGCGCTGGGCACTCGTGCAATTATGAAGTACCAATATAACTCCATCTCTCGTGGAGGTCACAGCATCATGGAAAGACTCACGCAGGCTGGCATCGTTGATCCAACCGAGTATATCAGCTTCTACAATCTGCGCAACTTCGATCGTATCAACACGTCTACCACCATGGGAGAAGCTGAAAGGAAGGCTGGAGTAGGATACGAAGAGGCCAGAAAAGAGCACGACGACCAAGTTGGTGCAGGCAACTTTCCTCAGGGCGAAGGCACCGGCGGAACCACAGGCTCCTACAAAAAGTATCAGGAGCAAGCACGGACAGTTGTGGACAAGACGAAAAACTCCGTCGTCGCGGCTTACATGGATGGGCGAGATGAACTCTCGGATTTCGTCTGGGACGGTAGCGGAGACGCTGAGATGGATGCATTTGTTAGCGAGGAACTTTACATCCACTCCAAGCTTCTCATAGCCGACGATCGCCTTGTCATATGCGGATCCGCGAATCTCAATGACCGTTCACAGCTCGGCACACATGATTCAGAAATCGCCGTCGTCATTGAAAATGGCCCGCAGGTCTCCAGCACCCTGGATGGCAAAGCCTACCGAGCCTCCAAGTTTGCCTCATCCCTTCGTCGTGAAATCTTCCGCAAGCACCTTGGCCTGCTCCCGCACCAGGATCCTGAGCAACCCAACGTCAACTGGCATCCCATTACGGATGCCCTCAACGAATACGATTGGGGCTCACCCGCCGACGTCCTTGTTCGCGATCCTTTGCACCCTAACTTTTCAAACCTCTGGCGTGGCACGGCAAAGTCGAACACAGAGATTTTCCGAAAAGTCTTCCATCCCGTGCCAGATGACACGGTGCGGTCCTGGAAAGACTACGACGAGTTCTTCACCAAACACTTCAAGACGGCTGCAGAGATAAAAAAAGAAGAGCACCACGCGAGTAAGAAGGACGCTGCCAAGACGGACCCCACAGACGCGAGTGCTAGCAAGGGCAACACCAAAGACGTGAGCAAGGGTGCGAACAATGGCGATGATGTAGACTTCGAAAAGAATGAGTACCAAGAGCTGGAGCGGGCGGAGAAGGTCGTTGGGACCCAGGAAGAGGCTCAAGTCGACCAGGATGTTGCCAAAATCGAAAATGGAAAAGAAGACCCTAACAAAGATGGCAAAGAGGAACAGAGGCAGCCGCAAAAGGTCGAGTATGGCCACGTCGTCCGCAGTGAGTTTCCCGGTGGCGTGAATGAGCTACGGGAATGGCTGGGCCGCGTGCGAGGCACTTTGGTCGAGATGCCTCTTGACTTTTTGGTCGATGTCGACGACATTGCCAAGACCGGTCTGACACTCAATAGCCTGACGGAGGAGATTTATACCTAGACAAGTCTTCTAAGCCCTCGAAACGAACCGATAGAAGTATGATACTTTGTTTTACGCGTTTGTTTTGTGCAGCTGGTTTAGTTATTGTGTTTATTCACGTGAGATCAAACAAGTTGTAAAAAAAAAGAATGAACAAGTAAAATACTATACAGAATATCACACATTAGGCAGTAAAAAGTAACAACAGGCAAGGTCCCCTCCAAAACTCCAGTCTGCAACAATGCGGCTTTCCACCAGGCACAATGGCAAAGCAACAGTACGCGCACCAGCATTTTGGTTTGATCCTCACCTTTCTTCCTCTTCCCCAAGTCGCCCTTTTGCTTCTTCGCGTGGCCTTGTGTGTGTGTGTGTGTGTGTGTATGTACGCACGCTTGTAGATTTCCGCTTTGCCGATCTAACCCGTAGACAAAGTGCTACCCAAAAAAAAAACACGTATAGGAACAAACACCAAAACAAAACAACGGTCCAAACTAGCATGAAAAGTATGCGAGTCTTCACATAAAAAACCCTGATGCGGTTCTTTCTTGGTGAACATTGTCAATGCATGCGAGCCGTGTGGTCCAAGGCAATCAGTCGGCCTTGGTGTTCCCGTTGACGCCGCCGCCCAGCAGACCATCCTTGAAGTCCTTGATGCCGCCACCCATGGAGTCGTCGAGGCGGAAGTGGCCGCTGCGGCGACCCTTGCGGGCACGCAAAAACGTAAAGGCGCCGTAGGCGATGCCGCACACGCTGAGCAGGGACAGGATCGGGTGATCTCTAAAGGTGACGCGAATGTCAAAGAAGATCTTTTCGATAAAGGAGACTGTCAGCTTGGGCTTGATGGCCCCGTGGGGTCCGTAGACAATCTTGTCGAGAGTCTCCATGATGGACGTGCGGCTGACGAGAATGTGGTTGCCCGTGACGGTAGTATCCCAGTACTTGCGGCGGCCCTCGTCGTTGATGATGATGCGCTCGCCATCTTTGTCCTTGATATCGATGCCGTACGTGGTGCGGAGCCAACGCTGCCAGAAGATACCATCCACCCAAGCAAAGGCAACCTCTTTACGGTTCGAGTTGTCCATGTTGATGCGAATCGACTTGGCACTTCGGAGGGCCCGCTCGTCATTGCGATCCTCGGCTTCTTCGATTCTCATTTGCTTGGCATCCCGAAGCTTCTTGCGTTCGAGCTGAAATTCCTGAATCTGGCGATCCATCCACTCATTAGCGGCGCTCTTCATCTCACGGAGCGAACCCTGGATAGTCTCCTGGTCGCCTTCCTTTCTCTCCAGAATTCCGAGCACGACAAGCTTATTCTCCATGATTTGGCGAGCATTTGTGGCAGTCAGCTCAGGGACGAGTGGGAGCCAAACAGACTTCATCCAATCTAGAATACGGCGGTAATCGCGCATTTCATTAGGTGTGAAAGGTGTGTAGTAGGTCGGGCGCCCCTCACGAGAGACGATCAGTCTTGGCCAGGTGGTTATCTTGAAGCGCTTGTAGAGCTCCGGATCGTTCGTCTTGACGAGCTTGGCATGGCCAATGAGGCTCAGAGGAATTCTCTCGAGGGCCGCAAAATCCTCGGAGACTGCAGCATGGTCATAAAAGTAGACGAAAATGACCTCCTCGGTCTTCTCGAGCTCCTCAAAGCCCTTGGCGTCGACATCAGGGACACCGCCGGCGAGATCAATGGCACTGTCAGCATACTTGGTGAAATCACCGATGCCGCGGAGGCCATTGTACTCGACCCTCTCGCCCCCCTTGAAGAAGAGAATGGTGGGAAAGCCCTTGACGTGAACATCCTTGCATAGGCGCTTCTCCTTGACACAGTCGACCTCGCCAATGTTGAGCTTTCCACGCATCGATTTTGCGAGCTGCTCCCAGGTTGGTTTCAAAGCCTGGCAGTGAGAGCACCAAGGCGCGTAGAACTTGATGAACCAGGGGTCGTGCGTGAGGGTGACGTGCTTCTGGAACGACTCGGCCGTCAGAGAAACAGAGACACCATCGAGGTTGTAGTTGTCGGGGATCTTCTTGGGGGTTTTGGCAACAACCGAGGTCTTCTTGACAGGCTTGGGGGCTTCCGTAGCGCCAGGCTCGGGCAGCGCAAGGTCCGCGGGGCGAGAGCCGGGCTTGTCCTCCTCAAGCGCCTTTTCGATCACTTCGCTCATCTCGGCAATAGTTCGCTGGCCAGTTAGAGATTTGACCTTTTGTCCGTCCTTGAAGAGCACAGTCTGGGGCCAGGCATTGACCTCGTGCTCAACGCAAAAATCGCTGTGGGCAACACAGTTCAGCGTAGCGAATTGCAAACTATGGCGTTCGGCAACGGTGTTTGTTTCGTCACCCTTGGGGCCGGATTTCATGGTGTGGTAGAACTCGTAAAGGGTCTGGTATACGGGCGCAAACGATATGCAGTGGTGGCAATAGGGGCTAGAGGCTCTGTTAGACAGGTTCAACGGCCGTGGGCTCAGCCGTGCCTACCTGTAGTGCTTGACCACCGTGAACTTGGTCTTGTTGACGTCGGTTCCCCATGTTGATGGCGAAAACTCTGGCATGGGAGGAACAGAAACGCCGCCAAAGGTCGTCGGTTCGGTGGCCGCCTCTGCCGCGACGCCGATGGCAGACGCCGCGAAGAGAGCCAGTTGAAGCAGCTTCATGGTGGGCTGCTCGTGCGGAAGTTGGCGGGCAGTGTGTCGTCGTGGCTGGCGCGTCGGAATGAATGTCAGACAGCGGTGAAAACTGGCATACTACAAAAAAAGAAAGAAGCCTGTCGTCCACGTAACCGACAGCACCAGTTGTAAGTGTGGTGGAGGATACAGAAAAGAAAGAAGATCGCTGGTGGTTACGAGCAGAACCAAGGGGACAGGCAGGGAGGCGCAAATGGCCACGGCGCCCCTTCACCACTGACCACCAACCTGAAGCACGAAACCCTGGCGGGCAGAAGGGTGGGCCGTCCACTGAAAAATAACCCACCAGCCACGCCACGCTGCGCATTGGTCGTGTGGCTGGTGCGCCCTTTGTGGCTCAGCTGGCAGCCGGCAGCTGGCTGGTGAGGGACGTCTTGCCCAGGCAGGTCTGCCCCAACGCAGCATTGAATACCTAGATACACCATCTTACACTTTCTGATAATTACGTGGCCCGTGTGTCATTCGAAAACTCGCTGTACTGGATTTATATTCCTAGTGAAACCCGACAGACAGTACTACCACCCCCAGCAGACAGGCACCTGCTTCAAACACTGTACGCCATGGATGGCGGCAGTAAGAGGCCGTTTGAAGCAAGGACTCCAGACGGACCCGAATCACTTTCTCGTTCAATCAGTCCGCCCAAATCAAAGAAGCAGAAAAGAACCGAACGCATCCCTTCGCCCTTCCGTCTTACCTGGATTCGGGATCTTGATGAGCAAAGCAACAAAGATGCCATTACGCTAGCTGACTTGCTGGGCGACCCGTTGATCAGCGAATGCTGGGACTTTAACTATTTACACAGTATACCATTTCTGATGAATGCTTTCGACCTTGACATCCGACCCCACGTCAAAGTTCACGTTGTTCATGGTTTTTGGAAGCGAGAAGACGCGAATCGTCTCACCCTCGTTGTACGTGGAGCCAGACCTAGCGTGTGTGTCGGCAATATCAATGCTAATTGCTTTGCAGGAACAAGCAGAGCCCTTTCCCAATGTGCAATTGCATGTAGCGCCTATGCCGGAAATGTATGGCACACACCACTCAAAAATGCTGGTAGTCTTTCGCCGAGACGACACGGCGCAAGTGATTATACACACAGCCAACATGATACCAAAGGATTGGACCAACATGACAAACGCGGTATGGATATCGCCCACATTGTCAAAGCTGGAAAATAGCACGGAGAGCCCACCATTGCCGGATAATATGTCACAGGGCAGTGGACAGCGGTTCAAATTTGACTTGCTCAGCTATCTCAGATCGTACGACAGGATGCGGCCAACTTGCAGTGCGCTAGTGGAAAGCTTAAACAAGTACGATTTCTCTTCGGTAAGAGCAAGCTTAGTTGCCAGTGTTCCGGGTACGCATGGAGTGCATGGGGGACCTGGCGCCACGCGCTGGGGCTGGGATGGTATGGCCAAGTGTTTGCAGCAGATACCTTGCCAAGCCGGGAAATCAGACGTGGCTGTGCAAATATCTTCCATAGCAACGCTTGGGGGAAGTGATGAATGGCTCCGAGGGACTCTGTTCAAGGCACTGTCGAAAGGTAAAGTGGCTGTAGCGGCGTCACCACATTTCAAGATCGTCTTCCCCACGGCCGATGAGATCCGGGTGTCGCTCGACGGATACGCATCAGGAGGATCGATCCACACCAAGATACAGAGCAAGCAACAGGAGAAGCAGCTAGAGTACCTACGCCCAGTTTTTCATCATTGGATGTCAGACGAGAAATCAGCAATGTGTAAGTAAGACAACATTTTGTCCATGCTTTAGCTGGCCATCTACTCATACGGCCGACTGCATCACAGCCAACGCTTTCCGAGATGGCGGCAGAGATCGGGCGGCGCCGCATATAAAGACGTATATACGCACGAATAAGAACGACACAATCGACTGGGCATTGGTGACTTCGGCAAACCTGTCGAAGCAAGCGTGGGGGGACGCAGCAAAGCCTACAGGACAGTTTCGAATTGCCTCGTGGGAGATTGGGGTGCTCGTGTGGCCATCGCTGTTCGGGGACGATGCAATAATGACAGGGTGCTTCAAGACTGATGTGCCAACAGAGGAGCCAGGCCGGTCTGGAGAGGCTGGCACCGTGGTAGGGATTCGGATGCCGTACAGCGTGCCCTTGCGCAAGTATGGGCGGGACGAGACACCGTGGGTAGCAACCATTTCCCACGAAAAGGAGGACTGCTTAGGGCAAACCTGGATGAGGTAGTGTAGCACCGGAGTGAGATTTGCAATGAATATACTGAACACAGTGCGTCTTTGGAGGAACGGAAGGCGAATTCCCTGCTTCTCTGCCAGGGCCGTGAAGAAGTAAGTCTTGGCACAAACGGGCGGCGTTGAATGAGTGGCGAGAGTGTCATGTGTACGGAGTACGACGGGCGACTGTCCGTACCGTGTGCATCGTGCGCGACAGGGCGCGCAAGCATGGTACAAAGCATGGTACAGATGCGTCAGTCCATGTTCCGCGGGGGCCGATGTCAGCTGGCCGAATCCCTTTTGAGGCAAAGCGCAGAGATGTGTGTGCTGTCACGCCGATGCTAGCGGGCTTTGGTGGCGCTACATGCCTTCGCTTGCCTGGGTGTCTCTGGTGAAGCCCCAAAAGCCGGTCAGGAAGTCCTGGGAGAGACCGCTGTAAGCCGCCCAACTTTGGTGCTCGCGGGGGCCGCCATTGACCTCGTCCGGCAGGCATACCCGGCCGCTGTCAGCCCCAGCGCCTACACCCACTGTACCGACACTGAACAGGCGGCCGTCCTGCTAAAACACCCTAGACTCCGGCGCTCTGTCCACTGCCCAACTACGTTTGTACGCCTGTTTCTTCCCCCAAGTCCGATTCATCCAGTGTCTCGGAGCCTCGCCATTTATGCGCCGCCAAACCTTGTGCTTAAATTTTCTTCTTCCCGTTCTCCCATCTACACTATTCTCTACTCTACGACGGCTATTGCTGTTCTAACCCTGTTTGCCTCATCTGGCAGATTTTTTTCTTTTTGCAACTTCAAACCAGTTAAGCAGGTTTTAGTCAGCCGACCTTCCACATCTGTACCCGCAAGGACGACTTCGTTGTTTGCTTCGAAGCTTGTCCATCACACTTTTGCACTATTCACGTCATCACCACTCTTGGGATATCCGGAGCGTCACTGCTCCCCCAATTACATTTTGGCGTCTCTGCTACACCTGTCAGCAATACCATATTGGTCACCCGGTCTCAATTGACCGCGCAAACAGTAGGCCGCCCGCTTCCATAGACCTTCTCATCATGAGTCTCCCCAGGTCAAGCGGTTCCGCCACCCGGGTTGGCGGTGGTCTTTCCGCCTCATTTCGAGCTTCCTCTCCGCTCGCAGAGGCTCTCGCCCGCGATATTGCCGAGTGCTCGGATGACGATGTGGACCACAGTGCCATCGAGGAAGGCATCGTCGGTACGCCGGATCAGCATTATGGCAGCCTCAGCAATTCCATGTACCGCCGCCCCTCCGGTGTCGCGTACGGCGTGTCCCGTCCCGTCTTTGATCACCGCAGCCCCGATGAGCCCGCCATGACGGCCATGGAGCGCAAGCAGTCCCGCAATGCCGAGCGCAGTCTGCTCCGCGATAATCATATCCTGCCGCCAAAGCGCCAGCATCATAATCAGGGTCTTTTCTCTCGCATATACCGTCGTATATTCAGTACCAAGGTCCCTACGGATGAGGACCTCGCCAACGGCGCTAATGGCGTTCACCGGAGCCAGGATGAGACAGCACCCTTGTTACATGGCGACCGTGACGGCGACAGCACACCTTCAGATAGCGACAGTGAGGACTTGGAGCGGCAATGGATAGATGCTGTTGCCAGTGGTCGCATTCGCACTACTTGGCAGCGCGAGACCAAGACTGTCGTCACCTATTGCATCCCCCTCATCACAACATTCGCTCTGCAGTACTCCATCAATGTCACTAGTATTTTTGCTGTCGGCCAAATCGGCAAGATGGAGCTCGGTGCGGTTTCTTGTAAGTCACGTCTACCTACCACATGGAGCTCAAGCTAACAACCCTCGCAGTGGCCAACATGTCTAATGCCATTACCTGTCTCGCTCCTTTCCAAGGCCTGGCAACAAGTCTCGATACGCTCTGCGCTCAGGCTTATGGCTCTGGCCACAAGCACCTCGTCGGTCTCCAGTGTCAGCGCATGGCTCTGTTCTTACTTTCCCTATCAGGTCCCGTCATACTGATCTGGTGCTTCTCGGAGGAAATCTTGATACGCCTCGTTCCAGAAGCCGAGACGGCTCGCCTAGCTTCCATGTATCTCAAGGTCTGCATTGGCAGCATACCTGGTGTAATCCTGTTCGAGTGCGGCAAACGCTATACCCAGGCACAGGGACTTTTCCGCGCCACTACCTACGTTCTCCTCATTGCTGCCCCTTTCAACATCTTTCTCAGCTGGCTGCTGGTCTGGAAGCTCAAATACGGTTTCATCGGCGCCCCGATTGCTGTCGCCGTTACCGAGAACTTGCTTCCCATTCTGCTATTCCTCTATATCCGCTTCGTGGACGGACGTCAATGCTGGGGTGGTTTCAGCCGCCGCGCTTTCTCCAACTGGTGGGTCATGATCAAGCTCGCCCTGCCTGGCATGATTATGATTGAGGCCGAATGGCTCGCTTTCGAGTTCATGACTCTCTTCGCCAGCCGCTTTGGCTCCGAGTACTTGGCCGCCCAGAGCGTCCTCGGCACGCTCACTTCCATCTCGTACCAGATCCCCTTTCCCATGTCCATTGCAGCCTCAACCCGCGTGGCCAACCTCATCGGTGCTGGTCTCGTCGATGCCGCTAAAATTACCGCCAGGGTCACGTTCTGGCTAGCCGTTTCCATCAGCATCTTTAATTTTGTTGTATTTGTCGTCTTCCGCTATCATCTTCCCCTTCTCTTCACCAATGACGAGGGTGTCATTGCACTGGTTGCCCAGGTCATGCCTGCTGTCGCCGTCATGCAAGTCTTTGACGGCCTCAGCGCTGGTGCTCACGGCCTGCTGCGCGGCATCGGCAAACAGGCCATCGGCGGCCCCGTCAATCTCATCGCCTATTACCTCGTCTCCCTACCGCTGTCCGTCGGTCTTGCCTTTGGCCTCGGCATGAAGCTCGAGGGTCTGTGGATCGGTGTCACGGCTGGCCTGACCATCGTTTCTATCATTGAATACCTTTACCTCTGGAAGGTCGATTGGAACAAGGCTGCCGATGAAGCCGCCGACAGAAATGCCACTGGTTAAAAACGCCATGAGTAACTTGAAAGCAAAACAAGGCGACGTCAAGGTCCAAAAGGACAGATTGCCTGATTTGAATTTTGTTTATTGTCATCATCAGAGCGGGTTTTTTGTATCACGAAGCGCTTATACAGAAGGGCCAACAATTGCATTGCGCGAATACCTTTTCATGTTTCGTCTAGCGTATGATTTTGCAGGCTCCTTTGCCATTTTGCTCAGAGTCTATTTCCACCACATAGACACGTATATAGTTCGCTTCTCTGCTTCCACTCGACTGCATAGATTTTAGACAATTTGGAAAAAGCATGAAGCTACTAGAACACATTCAGGAAACCTTTTCACAGCCAAGTTGACGCGACCATGTAAATAGCATGAATGTCACACATTGCTGGCATGCACGACAGCGCCGCAATTGCATACACCGAGCCCAGTCTAGCTGTCTATAGCAGTCTTTGACACACTAGAGTCTGGTGCCGCTTACTCTTGACTCCGGAGCAGCGTGCCCCCGTTTCAGAAAGGTTCATCAACACACGCCGCGCCTTTTCTGGGGAGCTGCCAGGCGAGAAAACGAAGAGCTTGCAAGGCAAAGTAGAGGAAATATTTTCCAATATGAGACTACGCTTTTCATCCAGTCACGCTTTGTCAAGATGGTGTCGGATGGGCTCAAGGACAAGGGCTTTCAAAAAAAAGACAGCTCTGGGGGGGATAGCAAGAACGATATTGCTATGCCTGTTGGCCTAGCTTAGCTGGGGCAGTTTGCTTGCAGAACCCAGGACCAAGATAAACAACATGAAGCAAAGTTGCATCTTTCAATCGCTGTTTTTTAGTACCGGTAATCTTGTCGATGTTTTCGATTTGTATTCTTACAACAGTACCTGAAACTTAAAATCTTGTGGCAAAAATCATTACAACACCAACGGAGGTTCTCATCAATAAGAGTCCGCTTGTCTTAAATCAATAAAGACAACAAGCTCCCAGAAAAAAAATCATCTGGTGGCATCTCTTTTCCAAAACTCCCACTCCGCAAGAAAATACCATTTATCCTGCTTGAAACAAGCACCCCTCTTTTCCACCACCGCGCCAGTTCAGACGAAATTGAATCTCTTTAGCCGAGCATAGAATGCGTACGGATACCCTTGGGGCCAAGTTCACTGTGTCGACGCGTTAGTCAATGTTTATCTCTTCGAGGATCGGCTAGAAAACAACTCACTTGTAGTCGACTCGGCTCAGGCTCATCATGCGTTGCGCCTCGATAGACTGCGTATCCATGTTGGAGTGTAGGCAAAACGCAATTCTGGCAGCAACCTGGCTCCCGAGGAACATGGACTCCTCAAAGCCCGCCTTGGTCCACTCGCTGAGATAGTTGGGCATAGTAGCTAGCTTGATCGACGTGGGCGTCTGGCTGTGGAAGTGGTGGCTAGCGGGGCCAGCAGCTTCAGACCCAGCCTGCGGCGTACCCAGCGACTGATGCTGGTTCAGGCTGGCCGTGGTGGCAGCCTGGAGCAGTGGGTTGACTCCCCCAGACTGCAGCTGGTGGGGAGCTCCGTTGAAGGAGCTTGTGGGAGTTTGAGCGCCAGTGCCTGTGGGTGTGGCCATGTTCGAGGGCAGCTCGGAGGTGAACATGGTCGCCGTGGAAGGAGAAACAATATGTCTGGCGTTGAGTGTGGCCAGAATGTTCTCTTTGAGGCCACGCAGGCGCGATCCGTTGCCGACAAAGACAATATTGTCCCAGCAAGGTGGGCGCATATACATATCGTCGATCCCTTGGACTGTGCGGTAAATAGCAGTGACTATGCGATCAATCTCAGAGCGATCAGCAAATGTGAATCGTTCCAGACCAACTTCGATATCCTTTTTGACGCGCTTTGCCCTATATTCAGGCGTGTCGTTGGTTGAGTCTTTGAGCTCAGCGTTCTCACTAGGTTGGGGAGCATCTCCATTAGAGGCCGCAGGCTTGGACTCTTCAGGCTTGGGCTCTTCGGGCTTGGGCTCTTCAGGCTTGGGCTCTTCAGGCTTGGGCTCTTCAGGCTTGGGCTCTTCAGGCTTGGGCTCCTCCTTCACTTCAACAGGAGCTGCACCGTCAGTCATGGCAACATCCGCGGCGGCGCCACCCACAGTGGCAGGAGGAGCAGCAGGTGCCGTAGAGTCTCCTGTAGCCGCGCCGTTGGCGGTTGTCAAGTTTGTAGGGGCAGGTCCACTCTCCTTGTGCACCTCTACAGGAGGTTGCTTGGGCTCAGGAACGACCAACTCCTGGACGATATCCTCGTAGGAGAATGTATTGTGGGTTCTCTTGCTGTTTGGAAGACGCACAGCTCTGGTGGGCGCCTCCTCTTGCTGCGCCTTGGGCTTTCGACCCGGCTTGCCCTTTTCCTTTTCCTTGCGCGCGAGAAACTCTTTTGTTTGCCCGCTTGTGACAATAGCAGCCACATCTAAGACACCATCTTCCTCGGCTTTATTCTCTTCGCCGCCTTCCTCATCGTTGGTAGCGCCGTCAAGTATAGATACCTCGGGGGCAGCGACAGGGGCGAGAGGTTTGCTAGAAGCGGGTGCACTGGGCGGTGCGTCGGACGAACTCGCGACGGGAAGCTCGAAAAGCTTATCTGCCGTTGCCGCGTATGGCAGGACTTCGCATATGTTGCTCTTCTTCAGTTGTTCAGCCATATCGTAGGTGAAGTTCTTGGCTGCGAGAAGCTTCTTGAGTCTCTGTGTGAAGGCTTCGCCCCCGGAAAGCTGGCTATCTGCGATGGAAGCTCCAACGTCAATGTGATTGACGACGCGGCCGTCGTGAATGGCAGTGACGTCGACCTTCTGATAGCCAATATCGATGACCGTCATGTTGGGCCACTTGAGTCCGTACTGGGTGGCAATGCCGCTATGGATTATGCAGAGCGCAGGCGTTCTCGTCTTCTCGAAAATGTAACGCGAAATAGCCTCGGCGTCGGGACGAGTCCATTGCGGCGACGCCATCAGCAAAATGGGCGTATTGTGGTAGGTCGTCGTGAGGAGGCTGTGTACGTGATCGAGGAAGGCGAGGAAGGCATCCATGTGGGTGATATGGCCAGCTACAGTACTCTGTGTCAGTGTTTTGGCAGGAGAAGCAGTGACGACGCTTTAATTGAGCCGCGCACAACACTTGGCAACTTACCGCGAATAGGGTACACTGCGCCTTCGTCCGAGTCGACATCCTCGACCCATTCCTCCTCTTCAGCACCGTTGACAATCTTTGTGCGGCTGTACGTGTGATACGGGCGCCATTCGTCGCCGTCCCTGAACATGCGTGTGGGAATGCGATGCGTCGGCAGCGTCAGCTCGCTGCATCCGAGTTGCGCAAGGGTCGTTTGGCTGCCGGGGCAGATGATCAGGATCTGCTCCTCGCGCCATTTGCCCGAGCTCGACATGTTGAAAAATCGGAAGCTAGAGCAGACTGCTCGTCCCCCTTCTCAAAATACAAGGATAGCTAGCGTCGCGCGCGCAATGGAGGGGTTATTGGTTGGAGGTTCAATGGTCGCTGTTTGGCGTGTGAGTCTAGAGGTGCCGCGCTTGCTACGTCGCGAGAATCAAGTCCACCAAGCAATCGCGAGGCTAACAAGAGCGAGCTACCAAGGGTGGATGTGGCTGCAAGGGGAAAATTGTGGCGCATAGCGGCGTAGCGAGTCACGTGATGCCTCGCGCTCACCTCCTGGCAATTTACAGCAGTCAACATCGGCAAGTACTTGGACTCGAGAGTTGAAGAGATGGTCATTATGTTCACTGATTCCAGTGAAGTCTAAATACGTAGTAGTGATAGTATGTAATCGTAGACAGCATGATATTCCCCATCCCAGCGAACAAATAACAGTTCCATCTTTTCCCTGCCAAGATGTGAGACGCCGCAGTAGAAACGAAAACAACCCAACAATGCCCTAATATGCGTCAACTAGATCATTATAATTGTAAGCCCAATTCCCACAGGAATCGGGGCACAATTCTGTAAAACCCAAGCAAGACTGTGACTCGGCACATTCGAAATGTGCCGCCGCCACTGGCAGCGAATGAAATGTAAGATGCTGCCAATGAAAATGTAAAAACGCCAAGGTATGAACATGAAAAGGGAAAAATAATTCTCCCAAAACGCCCAGGCACGTCAAAGGAACGGCCAACCCATTTGCTGCTTGCTGCTCCTCTTACTTCAATTATCTTCATACCCAATCACTTCATAATAATACAGCTCCAAACGGGAGCGAGGCTATGCATCAGTCGCGGTATGAATGCTCCGATGTCGAGATAGGCACTTCATGCGACAGTCACGGTAGTTGGTGTGGTATCTCCGTTATGGCTGTCGACGGGTTCGAGAGGCTCGATGTGGCTGACGGGCTCAAGCTCCTGAGTCTTGAGCTTGTGCTTCTTGGGAGTGCCCCCGTCAGTCAGGTCACCGGACATGGAGCTGGGGCGGTCGGAAGTGGGCGTGGTAGGCGAAGAACCGTCGTAGCTCCAGCGGTCATCGGTAGCACCAGTATAAACAGACGAGCTGTGCTTCTTCTTGATCGAGGCAGAGTCAGAAGCATCAGTGTGCTCGTTGTGAGGAGTGCTGGGGTGGCTATCGCTGTCGTCAATTTGAGCCAGGTTTTCAAAAGCCATCATGGCGGCATTGAGCTCCTCGTCAGTGATTGACTTGTTGGAGTGCTGAGCCTTGTCCTCGACAGGGGCAATTTCGCGCGAGTTGCGGAACTCTAGCTTCTGAGGCTTTGAGTCGCTGTTGCCGGAGATCTGGGAAAGACGCATGGTCCGAATAGTAGCAGGCTCCATGATGGAGAATTCCGCGTCTAGGAGCTCAGAGTCGGAAAAATCAGAAATGTCCTCGTCGTCACCATCCATGGCTTCGTCGCTGTCCTCTGCCACACCAACAGTGGGGTGCACCTCGTCGGGAGTGGTGGTCTCTTCTTCATGCTCAGCGGTATTATTTGTGAGAGAGCGCGCCTGCGTGGGCTCGACTTCTTTTCTAAGACCTCTGGTCCTGCGGGCAGGGATGGCGGGAACCTCCTCCTCGGCACGCTCAGGCTCGCCTAGAGAAACGTGCTCATCAACGAGGGGAGATGCCGGGGTGACAGCGCTGACAGAATCAGCGTCAACGTCATTCACAGTCTTGTTGTGCACGGCTGCGGGTGATGACACACTCAGCGCCGCATCGACAGCGCCAGCGTTTTCAGTATGAGCTTCAGTGGAGGGATCCTCTAGGTTGGAAGCTGTATCCTTTGCTGACACCGTGGAGGTGCGGTTGCTCTGTAGAATCTGGCCCATGTCAGAAATGCGGCTCAGTCTCGACTCGTCAATGTCACCAGTGGACTTGACATCATCGGTAGCGCCTTCGATAGAAGCGTCGGCGGCTTCGTCGCGCAGGTCGGCTTCGCTAAACGCCTGGCGCAGAGGGCTCTTGACGCTGAGAGCGTCGCCGGCTCCTTCACTCTTCATGAGTCGGGACATGCGTGCGGGGCTTCTGCGAGGCAGAGGAGGGGGCACGCGCTTGGCAATGGTGACGACGTTGCCTCTGGCCTGGATCATGCGCGAAGCGACAGCCTGGGTCCGGGCCGGCTGTACAGCGGCGACTTCGAAAACGACGGGCTCCTCGTCATCTTCTTCATCATCTTCTTCATCATCTTCGTCGTCCAGTTCCTCTTGCTGCTCCTCGGGTGAAGATGCTCTCGAGTTGAGAGATGCAGCAGATTTGGTATCTTCGTCGGCGGTTGTCGTCTCTTCGGGCTCCTCAGCAATGACAGGCGTCTTGATGTATTCCTGGCTAATGTGTCGGAGCGAGGTCATGTCGACGGCTGTATAGTCAATATCGTGCTTGTCAAGGGACGGGCGCTCGCTTCTCTCGTCACTGTCGCGAGGACTCGGGCTCGAGGACCGCGTGTCTGTTTGAGTTGCGACGTCGGTGAGCTGGCTCTTGATGGTGCGATTCGACATGTAAGAGCCGCGGTTGCTACGAGCCATTGATTCTATGCTCTGACGGCTGAATTTGGAGATTCCCGGGCTCATCGGGCCATTGCCAAACTCGACCTGGCTACTTGCGGGGCGCAGGCGGCTGCCGACTTCACGAATCTCGAGGCCGGCCATTTCGAGAGCTAGGATTCCAAAGGGGTCGGGGTCATCCGCTTTGGGAAGGCCAAATCGTGGCGAAGCCGGGGCAGTGGACCTTGGTGTTTCTATCATAGCGTCGCCAGGAGCGGGCTGCACAGCAGTCTTGTCGATGACGGCGGCGTCAAAGTCGGTTCTTCCCTCGGCCATTTTGATGACCTCGAAGAGTGGT
This sequence comes from Akanthomyces uredinophilus, assembly GCA_030778065.1. NCBI lineage: Eukaryota > Fungi > Ascomycota > Sordariomycetes > Hypocreales > Cordycipitaceae > Akanthomyces > Akanthomyces uredinophilus. The sequence goes on along the minus strand of JAPFRW010000164.1, from coordinate 89,810 downwards.
CTCGTCTCGTCGACGTGGCGCGAGACATTGCCAGCGAGAATGTCCATTTGAGTGACTTCGGAGTCGTAGAATCGCTCGTTTTCGTTGGCTCTCTCGGTGAGAATGCAGCCGCCTAGGTTCACGGACTGGTGCTGGCCGCGAGCTTTCATGTAGGCCAGTACGGTGTTGTCGAGGTCCTTCCAGCTAATGCGTTTCTCTTGAGATTCAATAGGTACAGACGGGCCGTTGATGAGACTGACATCTTCGCCAAGAGTGACACGGGACCTGGTGATAGTTTCGAGGGCGGCCAGGTTGCTGATGACGAGAACGCAGTCGTAAATGTCGACACCGATGATGAAGCTGAGTGTCGGAGTGTGAAGCATAATGCCGGAGGGCGGAGACCAGGTGCCGTCGGACTTGCGGGCGATGAGAATTCCAGAGCCGCCAGATCCGGTCATCCATAGGCCACTCCTCATGCATGTAAAGACTGCAATACCAGCGGCATTCTGGATGACTCGTTTCGGGATCTTTTGTATCGTTTGGGCGGGAGAAGGCGGGGGCTGCGAGGAATCGGGTGGTGCCTCGGGAGTATCTACATCTTCGGGGTGAAGATAGCCGTCGACTAGAAGCATGAGTTAGCATTCGAACGGGTGCTGCTAAGGGGTCGCGACGGTTTGAGGGTGAAGCGCACCGCAAAAGGACTTTAGTATTCGAGCAGCCTTGTCGCATTCTTGGTCAAGGGTGGCCGGCCAGAAGGCCTCCCGCTTGATGCGGACATTATTGGCCTGGGCCGTGTTGATGGCGGCCAATGGCTTGGGAGGCGGTGCCGGGCCCGAGACGGACCTAGCACCCCAGCCAAATAGGCCGTTGTTGCTCTTTGCGCCGCCAGAAGACGTCCTCTTGTCCCATGAGGGAAGAAAGGAGGAAACGCGCTGCATGGCGGCAGCGCAGGAGGGGGGTCTCTCCGCCGTCAGCTAATACAAAGCCAAAGTGCCGTAGCTGGGCAGAGAGTAGGCGCAAACGAAGGTGATGGGCCAGCGGTGATGTTGGAGAACTGGTTTTCGAGCTCGAATTCGATTGAATGAGAAGAAAGAAAGGACAATAATACGGCGGCAATGAGCAGAGGTCGGAATGAGTAAGAATGGAGGCGCGGCGCTCGGGCAGGCTGCTCACTCAGCACGATTGGGTTGCCGGCGAGAACGGAGGAGAAGCAGTCGCTGAGAATATTTTGGAGCAAGTCGTCAATCAGTCTTGGTCGAGCGTTGTACCATTCACACGCCCCCCTTGGCGCATGAACAGAAAAGGCGACGACAGGAAATGTTGACGAGGAAGAAACAAGGATCGCAAGGGGGAGAGACGTTGGGGGAGGGGGGAGAGAAGAGACGTGGGAAGAAATAAAAAGAGGTTTGGAGGCTTGGGGGGGGACGAAGGTGGTGGGCGTGAAGCAAAGAATGGCGCATGTCATTGCAAGAGCGCGGGAGTGGGCGGCGCCACCACTGTAAATTCTCGACGAGGGCCGCTACCAAGGTCACCAACACGCAACACGGACAATACCAGCGCAGCTGTACGCAATGCACCGTCCCCGATTTAATTAAAAAAAAACGAAACTAAACGGCACTCAGCAGGGATCCATGCAGGCCCCAGGCAAAAGGCTGGTACTTCCCGCGCTACGCTATGGCTGCGAGCCGGACAAACCGGGGAGGTTGATTTTATGATTCGGTGTGGTGGAGTGGGCAAAAGGCACCACACCACACCAGCACTACCAGTCCCCCAGTCGTGCCAGTATTGAGCACCACAGCACCACGGATTGTACTGAGTATGGGCGAGTTGACAGGGGAAAAAGCAAAATAGGCGCTAGACACGACACGATGCAGCGCGCAGCCACGGCAGCAAGGTCCTACCGTCTGAACAAAAGCAACGACTGCCTTGTTCAAGTGTATGCGATTATCAACATCATGTTTTATGCACCCAGCCAGCTCAACCTGTCAGGACTTGAGACCAGACTGCCGGCCATGTGAAGAAACAGCGGGCAGTGTAGTCGTGTGTAGGTAGGTAGGTAGTCTAGGTACCTACCTTACCTTAGTCTGTAGTGCAAAGGCATCAAGGCACCTGGCTCTCTGCTGTTCCAGCATGCTTCGGCGCCGTCCCTGCAGGCCCCCTCAACCCCTGTAAACAGCCCACCCAGACCTCCGTCACTCGCTAATTCCACTCGCTGGCCGCGCATCGTGTACTTGCATGGTGTGGTGGCAGGACTGCCAGTTTGTTTGCTCGTTTGCTTGCTCTTCTTGAATCCTCATCACATTTCGATTCCATCGTCATCTTATTATGGCCGATCGAGGCAAACTTCTGCGCGTTGATTGAATCTCCGAACCACTCTCTGGGGATTTACTCATCTCATTCATTCGTTCGTTCATTCGCGCCTCAAACACATTCTCGCCCGCTGCGCGCGCCCCTCCATACCAGCAACCACTTATCTACTTCTTTGTCCTTGAAGAATGAGCAGCGGGGTCCTTTTGGTGTTTGTTTCCATCAAAATTACGAACATTATACTCTGTACGTATCCGCCCTTGGTCCTGGTATTCAATCTAATCTGTCGTCATCCCAGTCTGCCGCCACAGTCTTCGTACATGTCCAGCCTCGTTCGTATCCCGCAGCCTTGGTGGGTGCTGCCTCATGTATAATGACGTGGACCATGGTACCGACCCTGGCTCAATCACATATACCGATAATCACAGCCCGAAAATACAGCGGATCGTTTTTTTACATTTCCCAGTCTTAACCTTTTTCCGGCTGATTTTGGGTTAATCTCCCTCCCTTTTTTCTCATTTCGACATTGAGTCCCAAAAAGTCCCAGACTTCAACATAGAGTTTCCAGAAACCCACCGTACCAAACCACACCGCCACACCTGGACCAAAAGAGAAGGGCTTTTCGCGAATGCATGCTTTCGAGAGGAAGATGAACAATGCTGACTGGGTCCTGAACAGTCTTTCCCCACCTGCTTCAGGGTTCAATAGACCAGGAATGTCAATGGACCGTCGGGGACGCGTGTTGATGGATGGAATGCGCCAGCTTCGAGTTTGGCCGGTCCATCCCAAACATGCACTCACTTCCACGCTGTCCCTGTTATCCACGGCGCGCCCATTATCTCGAACGGTGTTCTGCAGCCCGCCTTGAGCGCCTCTCCTGCCTTTTCTCTTTTCGACGCGCGCCATCTAATCTGCTCTTGCATTCCTCAGCCCCTTGGCAGTCGACGAATGGCCATCCGCTGGTACCTGACACAGCGGTCCCAACGTCCGTTCGCACCAAAGCCAGTGCCCGATACGTCCTCTTTTGAGGGTGTGTCTATCCCTCCTCGTACGACCCCGCCAAAGGACTTTTAACAACTTTTGTTTTCGGGTTTTGCGCAAATAGTTCTTGGCTAGCGTCGCCATGTCCTTCTCGCGGGCTTTCCTCCGACTGGCCGGTCAGTAGCTTGATGGCACGCCTCCCACATTCCACCGTAGCACACAACGTGAGCCGCCTAGCATGATACTGTACGAAAAAAGAAACTACTTGGTTAGTTAGAGTCTGCTGCGGTATCTGGATTTCGCTTGGAGACGACAGAAAAAAGCACGCAAGGCACCAAAAGCTCAGGGGCTGGGCCAGCTGAGACAGTTTCTACTCGGGGCCGGCCTAGCCAAAGCAGAAGGAAAAAAAGGACGAATAAAACAAAACGCGCCAATATTCCGCAGTCCATCTCAAACCAGGACGTAGATCCCAGTTATCACATCAACACATGTTCAGCATAACAGGGTTCGTTCCATTCATCTCGGTCTTGAATTACCAGTCGCGGGGTTAGCTTTCCATCATAATGCTCACGGCCGCCTTTCGCACAAGGTGACAAGCTTTTCTTGTCAACTTGTATGAATTCTTTTTCTAGCTTGTCGTCTGAAAATTGACCCCTGCAGCTGCACCTTGTCTGAGAGGGAGAGGGAGGCGTCCGTGCCATCCGCCTTCCAATCGTCCACAGATCGACAATCAATCTCGGGGTCCGCGATGGAAATTTCAGAGCAACAAAAGCAATGGTTTGCCTTTCGAGGTCGAGTCCGAACGGCATGCAGAAATGTTTCAGCCGGCAGCTAACAGTACCTGATTTCTGCCCGCTGCTCAGGGGGTTGTAGCAATGGCCCATTTCGACCTGTATTAGCCAGCGCCACGGTTAGATGGACTTGTGATACTGCTTGTGATACTGCTTGCGATGCTGCCTGCGACGACTGTTCTGCTGGCTAACGTTGGAACCTTTTCACACGGCTTTTCACACGGCTACATACATACACCATCCCAGGTCACTCGCTTCTGGACAAAAGCAGACCATGACCGGGAATCGTTCATGACCCCTGAAGCTATCCACGCCACTTAAGTAGCGATGGGTCTCATTAATCTTACCAAGATGCACGCCGCACTTTGCAGCATTGCTAGAAACAGCTACGGCAAGCATTTCCTTGTGTTTGGCTTTTGCATGAGCCCTGGCATGGCAAGATGCTCCCCGCTTTTTATCCGATGGATACCTCCCGCCCCCCTCAATCGCCAAAAGTTGGTCCCCTTGTGTTGCTTCCAGTTCACAACGCGCGGTGAGGGAGGCCATTTTTTTTTTCATTTCTTTTCCTAGGAGTGATATCACATTTCTGTTGATGAGACTATTGACGTCACTCTTTTCTCTTCGCTTGCCCCTGTGCCCCTGGAATTCCCTGTCCTGATTGCCTCCCGGGAAGCCCTTGCCACTTGTAGCGCTGTTCAAGTCCGGGGATTGCCTTTTCAGCACATGTCCCTTGCTTCTTTCACAAGGTCTACTCGATCAGCGACCTACTTTTTCCTTGGGTGTATGACAGTGCAAGTTTATGCAATCTCCCTCCAGTTTGCAGCTGCCCAATTGCCATTTACTATCTCGACCGCCTGCCAAGCCTCACGACGCCTCGCTTGGGAAGCCTGCGCCTTAGTGGCAGTTTGCTTTCTTTTTCCCGCGCTCCCCCCCAGCGTAACGTTTTCCTTCTTCTTCTTCTTTCTGAATATCCATAGTTTTGAAAATTCATAGTGCGTGCATGTGTGGCTGGGCACCCCTGTGTCTCGCAAGTATTCTTTACCCCAGGAATCCATTGTTCTTTGGCTGTCGGGGATGACTTGGCCGATTCGAGAGCAGCCTGACGGGCCCTCCCATCGTGTAAATGTGGCGCGCTCGGGCAGCTGGGCGTCGCTGCCCAAAAGGGCACTTGTCTTCTCTTGCGTGCACGACATCGATCCAGGTGTTTTTTTTTTTCATCAAGTGCGCGGCTGAGGTCGAACAGTCATGCAAGCGAAATTGGCCGTGGCCGATCACGGTACGATGAAGTTGCAATGGGCAGTGTTCGCATCTGAGAGCGCCGACGCCACTCTGCCCTTGTTGCACTTGACGACTTTGAAACACAGATTAAGGGTACTTCTGGCAGAATTGGATAACTGTAGGCGGATTATGAAAGGCTTCCCGCATCTGCTTGCTCCAGGTCGATGGGCATATACTACACACAAGGCAGTGGACCTGGCCCAACTCCAACATTGGATAGACTACATTGGAAAGGTGAAGGAATATGTGTAATAAGCCAGAGGCACGAATAGTAGGTTCTAGAGTGGTTTCTCGAGACTACAAACGACTATCAAACTACCTCCTTCTCTGTGAAACCGCGCTGTTACACTTGAGCACCGGGCCGGTAATCATATTCCCGTTTACTTGCTAGGCATAGCACAATCGATTCTCAAGCTATTGAATGAAATGCATGTCCTTTTCCGGTATATCGAATGCTTGATACAAAGGCAATGCACAACATATGCAAACATCACGTCGCTGCTCATCCTGCCCGCAATTCAATCAACGCCGACAGCATCATCCGCAGCATTCAAAGTCATCGTTCTCAAAAACCAAAGCTCTGCCATTCCAGCGTCGGAGATTTGCCCAGCCGCACCAGATATCTCTCCAGCGGTTCCGGGTCCACCACCGGCAACCGCTCCCGGGGTCGCAACGACGATGAGCCCTCGCCATTCTGCCCCTGCCCATGCCGCACGCACTCCTCTTCTTCCTGCCGCTGCCGCTCTTCCTCCTCGTCCTCGAGCTCGTCCGCTTCAAAGTAAATCTCCTTGTCAAAGTCCGCAAAGTGGCCACGCATCGTCGCCCTCGTCAGCTTGGGCAGGTCGTCGTGCACCACGCCAAAGACGTCCTCCCACGTGGCTAGGCCCGACGACGGGCTCTTCCTCGATCTCTGCGGCGATGACGGCCTCGCGCCGCGCACGTGGTGCAGCTCCAGCGTCCGCAGCGTCCTCGCGTGGCGCTTCAGCAGCGCGGCCACGTTTCCCAGGCTGGTGACGGCGCGCACGAGCGTCAGCGACTGGAGGTTTGCAATGGTCGTCTTGGGCAGCAGCAGCTGCTGCTCGCGGCTGCAGTGCTCCCCCTCCCCCTCCTCCTCCTCCTGCGTCAAGCCACCACCCCTAGCTACCGAAGCGCCTTGTTCTCCGTCGTCGAGGTCGAGGCGCAGCTCGCGCAGCACCCACGCGGCCTCGAGCACGTCCTCGAGCTTGCTGAGCAGGCTCGGGTCGTCGCGCTGCGCGCGCGCCGTCAGCTGCAGGTCCAGCCGCACGAGCGAGTTGAAGAGGTTGGCGACGAGCGGCAGGTAGCTGGCCTGGTCCATGGCGTCGAGCGCGAGCGGCGCCACCGTCAGCGCCCGCAGCGGCTGCGCGTCGGCCGCCAGGTCGACGAGCATCTCGACCTGCCAGCTGCCCGTCGTGTACTCGAGCTGCCGCGCGAGCTCGCTGTCCGCGTCGTCGTCGCCGCCGCCGCCGCCCTCGTCATCACCGCCCAGCCCCAGCTCCACGTCCAGGCCCAGGTCCGCGCGCGACATGAACGGGAAGCGCGCCCAGCGCAGCTCCAGCTCCTCGAGCTTCGGCAGGCGGCACAGCGCCTCGCACAGCAGGTCCGCCCGCAGCGGCGCGATGCGCCTCTCCTCCGGGTGCGCCGCGAGCCGTCGCGCCGTCGCGCTCGTCGGCCCGAGCGGCCACAGCGGCGGTTCGGGAGCCACGGCGGCGGCGGCGGCGCCGGAGGAGGAGTCAGCGCCGGAGCCGGGGCTTGCTTCGCGCCACGCCATGTGCTCCTCGTCCTCGTACACGGCGCGCGAGGAGATGCGCACGCGGCGAATCTGCTGCGCGCACTCGGGCAACCGCGCGAGCGCGTCGAGGCGAGCGGCGTCGTCGCGCCAGGGCACACCGACAAAGTCCTCGCGGGCGAGGAGGATGCGCAGCTTGCTGGAGATGTGCTGGCTGGCCAGGCGCAGCGCGCAAAAGTCGTGCAGCGAGAGGCGCCGCGCCACGTAGAGGAGCAGCTCGTGCGGCAGCCGGCTCAGCGGGCTCAGCTGCGGCACGTCCGCCGCGTACAGGTCATCGTCCATTGGGGGTAGATGATTCAATGACGGGAAAATACGAGGAAGCGTGAGAAGAGCAATTGGCGGGCGGGATTGACACCTTTTGGAGAAGCGCGACAGTGAAAGTGTTTTGGGTGTAAATGGCTCAGCGGCAACCAGTAATGAGCCCCTGTAAATTTGCAGGATTCCTGAAATAAATGGCCAGTTAAATATCGCTGCTCAGATGACGGCCGTCTATATTGGCGAGTTCTTGGTAAGAAATGGCAATCATGTGCTTTGTCGCAAAACGGCGGCTACGCCCATGGGGCTTCCATCGCCAGCGAAGCGTTTTTCCCGCGCGGGGGGGGAGGTCGGTGGAGCAGAAAAAAAAAAGGCATGGCAAAGGAGAATGGGAAAAAAGTACCTTTGCCTGGCTGGCACTAGCAGTCGTTGCGCAGCAATATGCGTGCAAAGTGTTTAGCAAGGCGGCGGCGCCCCGGACTTGGCCGTAAGCGCCGAGACGGGCTTGGAAATTTTAACCCAGCCGCGGGTGGGCAACTCGTAGCGACGCCTCTCCAAGAACCCCCCCCCCCCCCACCGCTCCGCCGCGCAGATACAGCCAGTCAGCCATCACGCAAGAGCAATTTCACGTGCCTGCGTTTGTGCATGTGTGGAGGCACTCGTCCCATTCGAAATCTCTCCTCTCGAGGCGAAGAGAGCCCGTGTTTGCGACCACCCGGGGGGCAAACGTCCAGCCACATCCCTTCCACAGCATAATGTTCAAGTGCGTCTTCTTCAGCCCGCCGAGCGGCCCCGTTCTCATCGCAGTCGTCCCTTTCCACCTATTTCCCCGTACTAATTGCAGTCAAGGGCTTACAAGAACCTCTCTCCCAATGCCAGGCTCGGCGTTGGTGTCGCCGTCCTCGCCTGGGGCGCGGCTGGACTCTACCTCTCTGACCGCGCCGAGGAAAAGTTTGGCTACAAGCCGACGGAGCAGGACAAGGAGGAGCTACGGCAGATGACGCCACACATTGTCGCGGTGGATAGAGAGGACAAGGAGGGCAAGCAGGAGTAGTCCAATGAACGGGCTGTGCTAAACAGCCTCGTGCCGTGTCACTACGCTTTTTGTACCACCATTCTACATGTATCATCTACAGCCTCATCGTGTCATACTCTATCGCAAGACACGCATAATTGTTTACTCAAGTGTATTGAACAACTGATGATATAGACTAGCATTCATACCACTCAAAACAAATGCTTTTGTGCAAATAAGCCAAGTACTTGAACAAAGTCCTCCACCCTTCTCAACGACGTTCTCTCCTCGCAGTTTTTTTTTCCTTCAGATAGTTCCACAGCCTAAGGTCCTCGAAAAACGAAAAGCCATAAGTAAACAGAGATAGTAAAAAAGCAAAGTATCAATGAGCCGCCCAAGTCACGACAGTCGCGACAGATTACCGGGTACCTTTTGCGGTCACATGAACCCTTTCCCCGACTCTATCGTGATCAAGGTAGAAAAAAACAAGTCTAATAGAAATTGTCAACTCCCCCCGTCTATCCGCAGAGAAATGCGTTGTGAAAGCGAACATCCACCAAGACTGCCTCAACAGAGGCATCACGGGGCAGAGGTATCAAGCGTAGCACGCGAGTTTGCAACGTGCCCATGTTTCTCGTCCGGGGAGTGTGAAAAAAAAAAGCCCAACCATGAATCTCGAAAGACTGTAAATCAGTAGCGCGTAAAAACCAGAAAAGTTCAGGAACCAGAAAAAAGCAATTCGCAACGCCTCCAAATGCATCTACCTCCACTGAGCCTTGTTTGATAGCGTAATATTCCCAAGCGACATATCTGCATAGTGCAAGGTGAATTTTCATGTTTGTTCCTCTGCTTGTCTTGTTCGTTTGCTCGAGTTTTGGTTTCATTGCGTCGGGTTCGCGCCACGTCATCTACGCCAGACAACCGCAGTAGGAGTCGGCGAAGCAGGTGACTAGTGCGCTATACCTGGCCCGTGGCTAAAGCCCAATAGAGCTGGAGCCGAAAGGCCTGTCGCGGCAAATCAAAACGGTGGCTGTACAAGCTTAGGAGCGGTTCTGAGCACCAGCACCAGGAGGGAACATCTGAGCCCAGTCAAGGCTGGACTGAGGAGGGTTGTTGTTGCCACCATACATGGGCATACCACTCTGGCCGGGAGGGACATTGTAGCCGTGCATGCTCTGTCCATTCATGGGGTTGACGTCGCCTCCATAAGGCTGACCGCCACCCATGCCAGGAGGAGCCATGCCACGACGATCGCCGTTAGCGGGGTTGTCCATACGTCCCATGCTGGAGGAGCGGGAGAGCTGGTGCTGGTCGCCAGGCATGCCGTTCATGCCATCCTGGACCTGGACCATGCCGAAGGGGTGCACCATGCCGTCGCCGGGCATACCGCTCATGTGGCTCATGTCACCTTCGGGCATGCCTTGAGCTTTTTGAGCCTGAGCATTCTTCTTGACGTGCGCCTGAGGGTGAGAAAGATGCGAGGCTCCGGTGGGGTTGCCACGGCGGATGGAGCACTTTTGGAAGTGGCGCTTGAGGATATCACTGCGAGAAAAGGTGTCGCGGCAGAGAACACACATGTAGGGGCGGTCACCAGTGTCTGCGCAAATGTGTTAGCATGGCACACGTCGCGTTCAGTATCGCATTGACGAGAAGAGACTTACGGCGCAAAAGATGACGCTTCAAGTGCTTGGCGTGCAGGTACGTCTTGGTGCAGTGAGGGCAAGGGAATTTGCCATCGGCATCCTTGACCGGGATAACAGTGTTCTTTGCAGCAGAAGTACCGGCGGCGGGAGCAGCGGGGCGGCCGGGGGCGCTGGGCAGAATGCCTCTGCGGCCCTGAGAGCCAACAACATGGGTCGGCTGTTCACTCTCGCCCATGACGCCGTTTTGGGGCATCATAGGACCAGGACCGTAGGGCGAGCCAACGCCATTCTGGCCCATGAGGCCACCAGGAGGCATAGGGCGCAGGACGGGAGGACCGCGGCCACCAGCGGGCGCGGGCGCAATGGGCTGCGGGTGAGAAGCAGCCGTGGTGGCGCCGGGCATCATGGGCTGCGACGTGCCGTAGCCAGTGTGCGGCGGGTAAGGGTTCTGGGCCATCGAGTACATGCCGCCTCTCTGGCCAGCCTGGGTGCTCTGAGGGTAGCTGGGAGGCAGGTTGTGCGCAGAGTTTGGCGTATTGGGCGTACCGGTGCGCGGGGTGTGCGGGTTGCTACCGTACATGGGCTGCATGCTGGTGGTGGAAGGCTGCAGCGGCGGCAGCGTCTGAGGTAGAGGGGAACCTGGCTGGCCGTGGTGAGGCGAGAACGACGCCGGCGACGGGTAGCTGTGAGGATTGGAGGTTCCGTTTATACCATTCGTGGGGTAGGGAGAGTTATCCATGCTCGTGCGCGCAAAAACGCGTCGCGGAGGACGTTTGGGGGAGGTGTTTTTTTTTTTTGTGAGGACGGTGGTCGAGGGTGCAAGGGAGCAGAGCGCGACGGCGGAGCGGCAGACGTCGAGCACGCAAGGCAGAAGAAGGAAAAAGTAAAGTCGCGATTGTGCTTCGACGAATCGTCGTTTGCAGGAGAGGAAGAGGGTGATCAGTGACCCTACGAGGCAAGCTCAAGTCGACGATGATGGCAAAGGAAGCCGAGAAAGAGGATCTGGACGTTGGTTGATTTGGATCTCCACGCGGTGATGGTAAGAGAAAAAAAAGCGGCGGCGTTCCAGAAGAAGTGGATGAGGCTCGTTGGAGGCACCTACGAGGTTGTGTTTTTGGAGGGTTCAGAGTGGAGAAAATGGGCCCCGTCGGTTTATGTACTCTGGGTTTTTTCCCTCTGCCCTTGGACCGGGGGGGGGCAGGCGGCTACTGTGTGTCTGGGCAGAGAGCGACGAGTAGTTAGTAGCCGGCAGCAGTTACGAAAAAAATGAGAGAAAAAAATAAGAGGATGGGTGACGGAAGGGAGGGGGGTGTGCGAAAGCGGGTGTGAGAGTTACTCGGTGGCCGGGTGCAAATGGCAAGGTGTGTGTGTGTCAGGGGGGCAGAGGGGGGAATACCGTGTGTGAATTTGCTGTCTCTGGGCTTGCCTCGGGGCGTTTTCAGCACCAAACAGCACGCTGTAGGCCTCTGCAGCGCTCACCTGCAGGCGCAACTGTTTTCAGCGCAACGACGCCTGTAAAACCTGCGCATTTCAGCGCTCATGTCCACTGTAGGCCGCCCTCGCATCCACCGGAACCGTTGAGGACATTCCCTCTGGCTCTAGCGTGTTTGCGCGCACGCGAGGCGTGGCTCGCAACCACGCTCTCTCAGTGGTGTGGCAAGTGATGGACCCACACCCCTCCTCCCTGCCCAGTACGATTTTTTTTTCCTCTTCTTCTTTGTTGGTGCCGCAAGCAGAATAGGGTTATGGTGATGCCGAGAGCGACGACGGCCACCACCACCGCCTCGGCCTAGCTGTCTTGGGGCAGTATCTGGCATCCATTACCTGGCGCTGCGAGCCAGGCTAGTACCAACTAGTAGCAGGACGATGAACTAATGAGAAAATAAAAAAAAAAATGACAGACAGACAGACTCACACACACACGCACACGCACATACCCAGCCACCGCTTCGCCATCGCCGCCTGCAGCAAGGTTTTTCTGGGTCCTCCCTCCCCAGCAGCGAGTCGCGCGGCTGGATTGGAGACTGGAACCAACCACGGCCGCCTCGGGAAAAAAAAACAGAGTTTTGGCCATGACGAGGGAATGCAAGAAACAGAAAAAAGAAGGAATTTTGCTGTTTGGGTGAAATTGCGCAGCCGGTAAGCGAGGCTTGCATGTTTGTCCTTCCGTGACTGGAACTGGCTGCTTCTGCCAACGAGTAAAAGCCAGCTCGTAGCCAAAGGGGGGGGGTTTTGTGACAAACGCCGCGCCGATTGCGACAAGAGGCAACAGGAACTAGGCTGCATCACACGATATTGCAGCAAAGCAATAATATAGAATACCCCGGGTCAGATAGCATTCACCGAGCCAAAAAAAAAAATCCGCGTCAACTACTTGGGCTAATAAAAGCAGAAGAAAAAGCCTCGTCTTTCGGCGCGAAACAAGGCAAGGCCACCCTGCAAGTCCCAGAGGGCCGAGTGACGTGTTGGCCCCTTGTCCGCTCCCCTTCTACAGGGCCACCTCGGCCACTCACCGGCGACCGTACAGGGCACACCTAGGGAGATTCAGGCATGCCACCGTCTGCTAATCTGCCTGCCTGCCTGCCTGTATTAGTCGTCGCGCTCGTCAGCGCCCTCAGGTTCCGGAATTCCGGAACGGAATAGATTACTATTAAATTAATGGCGTTTGATACCTCCCTCAGCTGCAGCTGGACGCAATCGGCCACCTTTTTTAGCTGCAGCCTGGTCACGAGAACGCATGGATTTTTTTTCCGGCAGTGTCGACAGACATCGTGAACGCCAAGCTCACCACCATCGTCTAGTTACGCCTTTGCTCGCAGTAGAGGCAATGATTCCAGCTTTTGAGAGAGAGAGATTTCTGGACGATTTTTTAGCTTCTGACAAATCCGTTGTTTTTTTCTTGCGTTTCTTCCCATGTCATGTTTACGATTCGGTTGCCTTCTAGACTTCTTACTAATATGGTTTTGCGACTCGAATCTACCTTTCGGAATGGCCACGTCGAAACGCAATGAAATCAGCGCCGCAAGTGAAAAAGTAAGAGAGAGAAGAAAACACATGATTAGCCTTTTTTTTTTTTTTTTGCCTGCCCGTCGCAAAAGATAGACTAGTCCAAACGTGCATAGGCAAATGCAAACATGGAACAAAATGCTTGAGATAGGCGCGGTCTGGGCAGGGTACGGGCGCGGCGCTCGTCCACCTGCCAGATCAAGCAGGCCCCCGCGGAAACACGACTTTTTTTTGCGGTGGGCGGGGACACTTACTCGCGTCGCCTCATCGTGCGTCGGTTGCCTGTGCTTGTGCCGTCTGGGACCGCGCGCGCGCAGGCCGGACAGGGCGAGAGAATGAGGAAGCGGTCGGCCGAGGAAGCCCAATGCAACTTGTCAAGGCAATAAAAAAAAATTAGAATTACTCGTGAAACAAGTACGGTGTGCATTGTACCGCTACTTCGGCTCGCACGGCAGCACGATAGAGCTGGCATGGAGGACAGACAGCAGACGGTGGCCGATAATGGAGCGGGAAGGAAATTTTTGACAGAATCAGGACAAAAGCCTGCCAGCGAAGCCAAGGTGACACAAGAAAGCATTGTAACGTGAATGATAATAAGCCGGTGGTCGGTCGTCTGCTCTTACTCATGATTCTATGGCATGGCCGGTCACGTCTCACAAATAGGGCTGCCAGACACCCGCCATTACTATCTGTACAAAGTAGTTGCGGAGTAGATGCAGGCAACAGGGATCCGTAGGATGCTCTGACAGGGACAGCTTATGCCGCTCGTCGAGTTATCCTTCTCCGACCGACTGTATATGGCAACATGAGCCAAACGTCGTTGAGAGTCGGGTGGGTTCCTGTCCTTGTGCTTGTGCTTGTGCAAGGACTGTTTTCTGCAGCGCAGCAGCCCGTCACCCCCATCGCCTGTCTGGCGGAGTCCGCCTGCCAGTCGCTGCAGAGGGACAAGGTTTCCGGGTGGTCGGAGCAGAGGGCTCGCACGCCATTTCTTCCGGCTTACGGCAAACCGACTTTTGACGACGCTCGCTCCAACGGAACAAAAAAACGACTTGAACACAAAGAAAGGCAAAAGAGAAGATGGCCCACTAGTTACCCTCGAGAGTGGAACAGGCGGCAGGAAATAAAATAAGATGGAATAAAACCGTCCAGCATTTGGGTTGTGTACTCTCCCACTTCCCAGGAGGGGCCGACAGAGCAAAAGCGAGAGAGAATGGGTGAAGAAAAGTGTGGTGGGGAGAGGGGCGGCGACAGGTGGTGGCGTAGGTGGCCGAGCACGTAGCAGGACGGATGTTGCGCATATTTACTGGCGCCAGAACCCGTAGACGTCCCTGTAGCCAACTATGTACTGGTTCGGTGGGTGCATGGGTGGGAAAGCTCCAGTTTGCAACACCAAAAAAAAAAAAGGAAAAGCGGCGAAGCGTGGTGGTTGCAATCTTTATTCAGCGGGGAGTCTTGTTTGCCTCGCCCTCGTCGGAAAGACGGCTTCCAAGTCCCCAGCTGGGCTTTTAGTTAGGGGGGGGGGCTCCTCTCCCCCATCCATCTGTCTTCAGCTTTTCGCCGGCGAGGCGAAAGAGGAGCACACTTGGCACCAAAGAAGAAGAGATTCATGTTGGCCCACAATCTTGATCAGTGCAGTCGAGCAAAGAACTACCAGTAAATCAATCAGACTTCTCAAATCGTGGATGCAAATGGCCAACACGGACGAAAAAGAGAAATACGAAATTACGAGGCCCAGTCAGAAAGCCCTCCCGGCAAAGTGGCGGCAAGTAGTCCATTACCTCATCGATATGCATCAGGCCACCTGGCAAACCAGTATCGCCGAGAGCCCGAACACTTGCCAGCCCTCTTGCTAGGTAGGCATGCGGCCGATGTATCCGCCTGTCCATGTCTGCTTCTTCTGCTTCTTCTTCTCACCCCGTGCGAGCCCATGTGTCCCGTACAAACACTGCGCTAGCGGATGATTTGGCTCACTCGTCGCCAGCAAAGCAGCTGGAACATTCGGCACCAAGGGCGTTGGCGCTCGCTGCAGCCTGCTTGTGATAGATCGCTTAATTGCCAGCCTAGACCAGGGTGCCCTTGCTGTGCCCCCGGCCAGCAAGTGGTTAGCTCGACAGCGCGCGCGCCCTCGCGGACACGCGCAGCCCAGGCAGAGCATCCTCACGGTCAAGAGATCTCACCTGCCCTTTCCAGTCTGTGAGCCCAGCAAGTTTGTGTTAGTTAGCTTGGTCGGGCATGGGCGCCGCGCGCGCTATTGACGCACCCAGTACTGGTAGCACGTTGCATCGGTATCAGCAGCAGAGAGCTGCAGGGCATGGGACCCCGGACCGAGACACGCAGACATTGACCTAGCAGGATGGACAGCGCGACTTGGAACGAAATGCCACGATGGTTGAATTCAACCGCGTCGGTTTCCGATCAATTGTTAATTTCCTCCCCCCCCCCCCCATTCCGTCTGCGGCCGGCAAATGTCGTGGAGGATGGCCACAATGTGTGTCCGTCTGCAGCTCGTCTTACTCGTGGCCAATGTACGCTTGCCCAATGCCAAGGGCCAACGCTGCCTGTAGCAGAATCAAAAGGTGACGGGCTGGGCACATTGCGCAGAGTCGATGGGAGGCCGGAGCAAAGTCCGCTCGCCGTCTAATGAAATGAAAGCAAGGCGTACTGGGTGACCGAACCCCCTGCAGCTCTCTCGCTCCTTGACTGAGAAACCTCATTTAGCCCAATGGGTGTGATGATCCGAGTCTGATCACAATTTACAAGTTGACATTCCGAGCTGCTAGTACACACAATGGTCAACGGTCACGGTCGGTAATCTTACACACTCGCTCTCCATGTCCGCAAAAGATGTCATCTCGCTGGATGGATACGAAAACTATTTACTGGTGGCGCTGGTTCCTCTGCGTCCCCTGTCAGCCAGACTTGCAGGGGTGGGTGAAGAAAAAATTCAAACGTCACCTGAGCAGCAACAGCGGTAATAGCTTGGAGGGCATATTGCCCAAAGTTGTCAGGTTTCAGAGCCTGTTTCTAAAGAACCGTGAGCCAGTAGGCAGCCACCCCGTTGAAGCAATGACGGCGTGCGTGTCTTTGCTTCAAAATTCCCAAGACGAGTTACTGGTACCACTGAGCAGAGCCTCGAAATACCCACCATGGTCGCATTTCGAGGTCCATTTGCCGGCAACTCTGCCGGGCGTATGAAAGGCGTGTGTGTGTGGGCAGATTCTCACAATGCTGGCAGCCCAGGGGAGTTCCCGGAGCTCGGGGCACGGCGCTCTCAGGGCGTGGCAGGCCAACTACTGGGTAGTTAGGCTGGCGTGGCCAGGGCGCATCGCAATAATAAAGCGAAATGGCCGAAAAAGGAGAGGTGTGCGCGCGCGCGCTCTGGCAGTTGAAACTCAGCTGTGGCTGTATCTGGCGTCAAAGGCTCACAATGGCTGACGGTGGTTTCAAGGATGCGTTGGCGAATTTCAGCCCAGCCAAGCCGCAATACATCTACAAGGAAGGGGACAGGATGATGCCTGTTGCTGCTCGACTACGAGTTTCGTCTCGCGAATGACCATGACTGGCGGCATCTCAATCCATACCTGTGCGTGAATCGGCGGGGGCGCCATTGCTGAAGAACCTAGACAGCTTGAGGGAGTGGATGCCGGCACACACACCACTTCGCACCACTTGCCAACACCACCACCAGGGTCATCTCACGCTTCTGCCATCCGCCATCTCTGCCATCTGTTGTGCTAGCAGAGGGACCTTCCACAGGCGATCCAGAAGCTTTGGAGCCCCCAAAGGACACCACCAACCCATAGCAGTGGGACCCCCCCAGGGCCCCTATGCCGCAAGACAGCCAGATTCTGGTGGCCCAAGGTGGCCCTCTATCCACTCAGCCGATGCGCTCGAGGTCTGGGTCCCCATTGCGCCTCGCCAGCATTAACGGATAATGCTGTGCGGCTCTGCTGGACGAGGGAATCCACAGTCAACATCAGGTCGTTGGAGGGGGGCCGTTTTTGCTGCCAAACGGGTGCCACAGGTCAAAGGTCGACGCGCGAGGCATCAGAAACGGGCGCGACCTGGAAATCCGACCGGTCGCGCAAGAGAGGCTTCCGGAATCGGCGAGTGTTGAATGCGGCAATGACCGGGAGAGCGAGAAGAAGAGAGACAAGGAGGCCGCCAGAGCTGAAAGAAAGTGAGAGAAAGAATTTACCCGGCGGGAGAAGTCGCAACGCGGCGCAAGCACACGCACGCACACACACACACACGCACACACACACACACACCTGTGGCTAGAATCGAGTCGTGGCTCTGCCCGTCCCGCTGCCAGTTTTGAGCTACTTCCTCCACTAAACACGCAGCTTACGTGTCGCGACAAAGCCTCACGCATGGCCCCCATCCTGACAGAGGTGATTGTTATTTTTATCCTGCTACTATTCTCTAGAAAACAATCCTCCGGACTTTTTTTCCTTCCTGACTTGGCTCTAGAACCCTCAGCGGCGTCCCAATATCGGTTCACTGGCCGCCCACCGTGTAAACGCACACCCATCAGCCTGATGAAAATCAAGGACAGGTTGATTGCTTAATGTATAACCCTGCTGATATTCATAGACGTGCTATACACTGCATCCATAACCAAGCACCGGCTCACCGACCATGCAGATGCACCTGTTTGTCCGCACGTGCCCCTCCGCCATCGAGATGCCACCAGTAACTACTGAGTAGTTGTCAGATCTCGCATTCTTCATCACTGTTGGCCGCACTTTGCCGTCACCTCCCACCCAGCCTTGCACACCACCACCACGCCTTTTGCTTCTTGCCATGCCCGGTGCAAGCCATAAAGTGCGACGTCACCTTTTTGGCCGACTGTTCTGACGGCAGCAAACATCTTCACCACTGCATTCCCCCTTTGGTTTCAGCGACCACGCGCCGGGCGTTACAGCCGCGCCCCCGATTGCCGCACAAAAGGTTCCGCACGCCGGCCTTCACTGTCAATTATGCGCATCAGTCGCTCCATATCTACACAGGATGGTTCAGGTGTTTTTTTCTTCTTGCTGATATCAACATCAATACCACCGGGACAGACCGTCGAGTATAATAGCACTTTGCCGACGACTAGGTCAGACTGGTCGATTGCCTGCGATGCCCAGCCTAGAGGTTTCCCCCTCTGCAGGTGGCCCCGAGACATGTCAAACCCTTGCCAACCACCAAAACCGCACGTGTCCACGGACCCAAGAAACACACTCCATCAACCCACGTGGGCGAGAAACTCGGGCTGTCACTCATTGTCACTGTATCCATAATAATGCTGGGTCTTCATCTCCGTGTCCATGTCTGCCTCCCGGGGGCCGGACCAGGGGGAGCAAACAAAAACACGCCGGCCGCAACCCCTGTCATCTGCAATTTTACCAGCCCTGGTAGATTTCCTTTTTTTAATCAAACGCTCACACTACCCAGTATCCGTACTACCAACCTATAAAAGCTAACAGTACTCTGTACTAACGAGTTTAAATTATTGGAGATTCTAGACTCCTATCAGGAGTAGAGAAACCGTAGAGGCTTATATTCGAGATACAAGGTAAAGTACTCCGTAGGTTAGTATGATGGCTATTTTGCGTGTCCAAGTGCCTTGTTACGCTGCAGCAAGCTTACTTGAAAAATTTAATCAGCTCTATTTCACAGGTCTACAATTTTCAGCGAGCTCTAGTAGAGCTCGTCGCCGCATTGCTGAGAGGACGTGAGTTGGTAAGCTTTGTAGATTTCGCTATAATCAACACTTATTAAGCGAATGACCAGCCACCCGTGTACTTGGCAAAGAATCCGTCCGGGTCGTACTTGGCCTTGATGCCCTGCAGACGCTTATACTGCGAAAACGTGCTCAACGGATTCTGGTCGTGGCTGGCGTCGTTGATAAACAGCGGGAGGCCTTTTGCGCTGGGCACGCTCGCCACCATGTCGCGGAAGCTGGCCTGCACGGCGTCGTACCTGGCCTTGGGCAGGCCCGCGGGCGTCGTGAGGAGGAAGTTGAGCCAGAGCCAGGGGCCCGACGGCATCTGCATGGCGTTGCCGCCCCCCTGCGAGGCCGAGGCGTCGGTCAGCGACCTCGAGACGGGCTGAAAGTCAATCGACGACAGCTTGTACGAGCCCTTGTGGGTGTCGCACCACTTTGACCAGGCGTCGTACGCGGCCGAGTATGTCCTGTCCGTCTCGCTGATGCTGTGGGCGGCCACGCGAAAGATGTTGTCGCCGCGCGAAATCTCGGTGGCGATGGGCAGCGGCATGTCGGCCACCTCGATGTACGTCTTTTTGCCGACGGTGTTTAGGAGAGCCGGTATGGACGTAAAGTTTTTAAAGACGTCGCCCGGATCCTCACCGTCGTAGACGAGAAACATGATGATGGCCGAGTCGAGGTTGAGCCCGCCAGACGGGAGAAACAGCCGCTCGTAGGTGCCGATGATGCTTGCCTTGGGGTCCGTGTTGTATAGCGTAAAGTTGCCAATCGCCTGGAGAATGGCGTCGTTCCTCTCAAAGACGTAGATGAGGTTTCCTGCCGTAAACGTGCTCACGGGGCGGCTCTGCACCGTGTACTTGGTGACGACGCCGTAGGCGTTGCCGCCGCCGCCGCGGCACGCAAAGAAGAGGTCCGGGTTCTCCGTCGCGGACGCATTGACGATTTCGCCACTGGGCAGCACAACCTCCAGCTGCCGAAAGCCATCGCACGCCATGCCGTACTGCGGCGACAGGTAGCTGAGACCGCCGCCCAGCGCCAGTCCAGTTCCCACGCCACTGAGTCGAGCCCCGACGACGGTGCGGTTGTATCGGATAAAGTACTCGTAAATGTCGCCAAAGGTGCCGCCGGGCTCGTACGTAGCGAGCGTCGTCTCTGCGTCGTACGACTTTTTCGTCATTCGGTTCAGATCAATCAGGACACCGGCGTCTACGGACGAGAAGAACGTGTTGGGATTGTGCCCCGCCGCCTTGATGGCGAAGCGCGACCCGGCCGCTCGAACGGCCTGGAGAATCTCAGAGACATCCTCGGCCGAAGTCGGATAGGCGACGCACGAAGGCGTGTACTTGCTCTGCTTGGCGTTCCAGTAGTCAAACTGCGTGGCTAGGTAGCTGAGGCTGTAGTGATTGCTCTCAATCTTGGAGCTGCCGAGACTCAGGGTGAGATTGGCGCATGCTGCCGGACCTGCTGATGCTGCTCTTGGATCCAGCACCGAGGCGGATGCAGGAGCCCAGCAGACGGTCACCACAGCCAGAAGCTTGTGGTAATACATTTGCTTGTCTGGCTTTGCGACCTGGCTGGGTTTCTTTCTGGTGTCAGCCGAACAAGGTGATGGAGGATTTAGGAAACAACAAAAAGTGTCGTCTGCGAAACGGGACGCGGCAAACCTTTAACGTTTGGAAAAGGCTTGTACATTGAGCTCCGATTGACCCTTTCACTTATTTGGGTGACACCTACCTACCTAATCCTCGTTGGGCGTAGGGCAATGTGCCAAAGTCGACTTGTGCTACAGAAACTGGTGGCGATGGCAGCTGTGCCATGGTTGATTTTGAAGCAGGGCAACGATACTTGAGTACATTGAGTGAACGGCAATGATGAGCTTGGTCGTATAATCTTGCCGAGGCGCGTGTCCGAACGGCTTCAGACTAGCCGCTAGAATCTTGCCTCGGCAGATGATCAACAGAGCTAAGCGTAATTGCGCCAGAACGATGTGATGCACGGCCTGAAAACGAGGCATTGTTGGAAAAGCCTAGGCCGTCTGGGGTTGGGCCGCGCTAAAAGTCGATAGTCAGTATGAAGCATCTGTGATGGTGCGGCATGTGAAGGGCCGGTAGTGAGTCTACTCGACAATCGCGAAGCTAGCACGATGCAGTTGCAGCTTATCCCAGTTTCTAATGCTTGCGTTGCAAAAGGAGCATTCTGAAATTAGTTCGAATTTATCAGAGTTCGCGTTTATAGTTTAGGCAGAGTTGGGGCTCAAGTCAAAAGACTTGCCAGCTGTATAGTGAGACGGCTCAATCTGCGCGGTCAAGTGCCCGCCGCCTTGCTACAACCCACCGTTCATCCCTTGGACTGCGGAGGAGGAGGAGCAAGTAGGTACTTCGCGGGGACGAGGGCTAATGATGTGCTATAAAAAGATAGGTACGTTGCATTCTTAGCAATAGACCACCAAGAGAAAGTGCCGCAGCGTCGGCAGAGACTCGGGTCTTTTTCTGACAACACTCATTATTAGGCACTTGATAAGACCTTGTTAGGTATTTCTTGGTCTTTTTCTTGGTGGATTTCGTGACCTGCTTGCTCATCCCCCGCAATCAAAGGGATCGGCAGCGGGGGCTTGGCACGCCAGTCAGTATGCGGAAATGCCGGAGACAATTCATGTGAGTGATAAACTAGTAAAAGCACACATGTAGAAATTATGAGGTGCCTTCAAAGCTGTAGTGGTCGCGGCGCTAAATAGCACCTACTCACTTTCAGAACCTGACATGCCCATCTACCATGTTATCAACGGGCCAGGCTTCGCTATCGTGTAAACCACACATCGCTTGTGTTTTACAGTCAATCCTCAAACGCATCCACTCACAACTCTTGAAACTTTTTATATGACATGTCTACTTTGACTTCGTTACTTTCATCTTTTATGTAGTCTATACAGATCACTGCAGACTTAGACATGGCCAATTTCCTCCACGTCACCTTCATGTGGCCTCATCGCTGCTCCCAAAACCTCACGTCTAAGCCTCGATGTTCTCAAACACAAACGTAGGGCTGCCTGGCACTGCATTCTCGGCCAGCACATTGTTAATCTCCACCGTCTTGCCGTCTAGCAGACTCGTGCCCTTCTTGCCGCCCTCCTCAACTGCCAGGAGCTCAAGGTCCGCCAGCACCGCGCCGCGCTTCAAGCTCGGCACCATCTGGAGGAGCGTCTGCTTCTCGTCAAACGCAAGCTTCTGCTCCAGCACCACCGACGCCGGCTCGCCCGTCGCGAGGCGGCGTTTCAGCGCCTGAACAAACGGCATCGCCTTCTTCATCTCGCCCATCTTGCCAATCTTGCCATTCAGCTCCTTGTCGTTGGTCGACTTGGTCGCCGGGTCCCACATCTCCTTGAGCAGCTCCAGGTACTTGGCCTGCCACGCCGGGAAAGTCTCAGACAGGTAAATCGTCAGCTTCTTGGGCTTCTTGGGGTCAAACGCCGTCTCCTTGCCCTTGGCCTTCTTCTTCAGCTGCTGACCCTCGGCCGAGTTGATGTTGGATGCCGTATTGCGCACGTAGTCGCGCTTGGCAGACAGCGCAGCGTCGACTTCGCCCATCTCGGGAAATGTTGTGTGCTGGATCGACTTGTCCTTCTTGAGCACCTCAAGCCAGATGTACTCGGCCCAATGAGGCGCCACGACGGCCAGAAGAAGCGCCTGTAGCTCTATATAGCGCAAGACGGTCTCCTTGTGCATTTTAATGTTGGCGGCCGCGCAAGCCTCGCGGTAGAAATCTCTCGCCGTAATCAGCTCGTACAGGCCAGCCTTGAGAGCGAGCTTGAAGTTGGTCTCCTTGTACTGCTCAATCGACTCACGCGCAAGAGCGTTCATGTCGTTGATGAATAGGGCATCCTGGAAGTCGTTGACGGCACCCTCACGGAGGCCGGCCTCGGGGCTACTCATCTCCTCGCACCACTCGCGAAGGTTGTACAGACGCAAAATGTTATTGTCCGCAACATCCTCCTCCAAATTGCAATCACCAATACCGTCGCCAGCGTCAGCCATGGCGATACGCGAAGCGTCACTGCCAAATTTGGCAACAAGCTCTTGGAGGGTGAGGAAGTTGCCGGTACTCTTGGACATTTTCTCACCATTCAGAGTCAAGTGGCCGTTTACACGAATACCACGAGGCCAGTACTCCTGGGGGAACATGGCCAAATGGATGTAGAGGAAAAAGGTCAAGTGGTTAGGCAGGAGATCCTTACCGGAGACGCGCATGTCGACGGGGTAAAAGTACTCAAATTCGCGACGCATGCTCTCGAGGTTATCGCGCGAGATGTTGGACTCCTTGAGAACAGACTCATCGAAATCACGGCGGCAGAAGATGTAGTCCCAGACATCGTCCGTCATCTGGTCAGCAGAGATGGTGAACTTGCCAGGCTTGGTACCAAACAGATCGCTATGTAAGAAGTGGGCGACAGTGTAGTACGACATGTAGATAGTCGAGTCACTCAAACTCTCGACGATGAATTGGGGGTCCCAGGGGAGCTTGGTGCCGAGGCCAAACGAACGAGCGCAAGCCCACTGGTTGAGCCAGTTCAAAACACCCTCAAGAGCGTTCTTGGTATCAGCCGAAAAGGTGTCAAGGCCATTGTCGACCCACTCAAGAGCAGTCTTCTTCCACTCCTCCTCACCGTAGTCGAGGTACCACTGGTCCATGAGCGAAACGATGCAGTCGTCGCCAGATCGGGAGACAACCTTGCGCTCAGGCTCGGAATAGGCAAAGGCCTGGCCGGCAGCAATCATGTCGGCGCGAACCTTGGGCTTGGAAATTTCAACCTTTTCACCCTTGTAAGCGCCAACCTTCATGATACCCTGGTAGAAACCCTCCTTGTACGAAAGCTCCTTGGCCTCCTCGAGCTGCTTCGTGTCCTTGGGGGAAGCAATCTTGAGCTTCTTGACAAGGAAAGGGGCGCACAGGTCGCCGTAGCTGGGGGTCTCAATGATGGGGAAGATTTCGAGCTCAGCCCATTCCTTCTTGATGCCGTAGTAGTCGGCCTTCTTGGCGAGGTCGGTTACAGTGGCAAAGTCATCGGGGCTGTCAGACGGGACCGAAGTGACAACACCGGTGCCCTTGGTGGGGAGAACAGTGTCCATGGGCAGGACACGGACACCATCCTTGTGAAGAGAGAGGGGCGCATCTACAAGAGTACCGACAACGTCGGTTCCAACAATGTCCATGGCCTTTTCGATGACACCCTCCTGGGCAAAGACGCCCTGATAAGCCATGTTGCGGGAGGCACGCTCGGTCATTAAGTAGTAGTCGGCGTCGTTGACTTTAAAGATGCCATACTGGAGTTTAGGACCAACGAAGCAGCACGTCTGGCCGTACATGGTCTCGGGTCGCAGAGTGGCGGGCACAAGGAAGACATTGGCATTGGCAGGCAGGCCAGCCTTGATCTTTTCGGCAGCCTTTTCAGACCACTCGAGAACCTTGAGCTTCAGGGCGGTATATTCTTGGGGGTTGACGGCTTCACCCTCGGCACGGTCGTGGTCCATGCAGGGCTGGCGGTCCTTGATGGAGTAGATGGTGTAGCGCTTGCCAAACTTGATCTTTTTCAGCTCGCGGAGGCGGTTCATCTGCCAGCGGACAAAGGCGTCGTAGTAGGGGTTGGCGTCGGTGGTGACAAATGTTCTGCGCCAGTCGATGCGGCAGCCAAAGTCCGTCAAATCACGAATGGTCAGCGGGGGAAAGTACTGCAGCCAGTGGCCCGAGTCGGCAAACTTGTGAATGTCGTCAAGGGGCACGCCAATGGACTTCATGATCTGGAACTGATACTTGGCCTTGATGGTCTTTGCGTTGGCCTTGCCCTTGGTGGCCTTGAACTTGGTCGGGTCCTCCTTGACCTGCTTGGCGGCGGGCTTGGCGGCCTCGTCCTCGACCACCTCGTCGTCTGGGTTGTAGCCGGAAAAGTCCTTGCCAAACAGCCCAATCTCCTTGACGAGCTTGTCGGCGCACGCCTTGATGGGCATGCCGGTGCAGTGGAAGCCCATGGGGAACAGAGCGCGCTTGCCCTGCATGCGGGCGACGCCGGCCGAGAACTCGACCTTGGACACGGTCAGGGCGTGGCCGGCGTGCATGGTGCCGTTCATGTACGGGTAGGCCGACGTGCCAAAAAACTTGGGGTATTTCTCTCGCAGCTCGCTCGCGGAAACGGAGTGGAGGGGAACCTCCTCGATGGTCGGCGCATCGGTGTGGAAGACGCCGTCCTCGGCCCATTTCTTCTGGTACTTTTTCTCGATGGCGATCAACGAGTCTCGCTTTTCCGTCTGCGCACTGTTAGTAGCTGGCAAACTTGCGCGTCATGGTCTAATTCAATTTTACGTACACCTTTCAGCTCCTTGGTCTTGGAAATGGCAAGGCCGTCCATGGCCTGAGTAGTGTCGGCCATGACTGCGTGTGTGTTAGATGCACAAAGACTTTCGATGCCTGGAGAAGCGCAAAATAGCAGCTCTTGGCGCAGATGTATACAATTTCTCTTGAGCCGATCTGTTGTGACTCGCTCCCTCGGCAACGCTACGGTGCTTTGTCAGACCGGAGTATTGTTTGGAGCCCCGTTGAAGGATGTGACTCAACGAGGTGGGATGCTATGCTTACTCGACTTTTGGAGGGGTGAAAACTAAATCGCGGGGCAATACGTCCCAGGGCCTCGTGGTGGCTGACTGGTCTGTGGCGGTGCCGTTGAATGTGGCGCAACCGCGGGTGGGGCAACCCAGCCCGTCCATCGGCGGCATCATTTGGAGAACGACATCATCAGTAGCTGCCGATTTTGCTTGCAGGCATCAACCGCGGCAACACTTACAATTCAGCATCAATACGCATAATGATCCCAACTCTGGTGCGAAGGCTGGCGCAACCCGCCAAGGAAGCGGCCATCAAGTCGACGCAGGCCAGCAACTTTCCACAGACCAAAAAGGTCTGGCCACCCAACTTCAAGGAGCTCAGCCACCAGCAGCAGCTGCGCTTTGAGAAAAAGTACAAGCGTCGCGTCTCGCGGGCCAACTATTCGCCGAGATGGGACAAGGGCGTCAAGTATGCGCAGCTGGCGACCATCACGGGTGAGTTTGTAGCTCTTTCGACTCTGGCGTGTTGGCCGCTGTGAAAATGAGGTGTTCGCTGACTCTTGAGCTTGTCATAGTTGCATTGTCATGGCTCCTGTTCTACTCCGAGTTCGAATGGTGGGGCCAAAAATATAAGCCATCTGAGGAGGTATAAATTTTAATACTTTTGTGAATTGGACGACTCCGCTAACATGGACTAGATTCGTCGGCGTGCGCAATATCTCTTTGGCGTCATGGACCCCGACAAGCGCTACGAGCGTCGCAAAGACATGGTTGAGCCAGTCAGCGCGAGCAGCGCCAACAGCGACAGCAAAGAAACGCCCTCAAAATAAACCTGTACAATACACGGGCAAGACACCCTGTACCAATAATTATTTGCATATACCTTTTTGAAAACAATCACAATCCCCTTCTATGTGTCTATCCCAGTAGTCGTGAAAAACATGGTGTCGTGTGGTCTCGTGCGCTTCATCTTTTTCCCCTCTGCCATCTCTCACCGTCCGGCCCAGCCAAAGTTGCCGCCCATGCCGATACTCAGCCCCGAGCCAATCCCCGTGCTGCGCCCCTCGTTCACCGGCCGCTTGGCCACGGTGCCCTGCGCCCGGACGCCCGCGACGATGCGCTCCAGGCTCGTCTCGATGACGACGCCGCCAATGATCATCTCGGAGAGGGCGGCGTGCAGCGTCTCAAAGTTGAAGATGAGGTCGAGCTCGCAGACGTTCTCAAAGAGCTTGTCGAGCGCCTCGACGTACACCTGGATCAGGTCGATGAGGGCGAGCGGCGACTCGGTCGACGTCGAGATGACGATGAAGTAGAGCGTCGCGTAGTTGCGGTAGGTGACGAGGGACGGCACGTCGTTTTGCTCGCCCGAGGAGCCGTGCGCCGTGCCCGAGGCCGCGAGCAGCGGCGGCAGGGGCAGGAAGTTGCAGGAGCTCGCGGGGCGGTTCGACACGAGGGTGAAGATTTCGGAGATGAGGCGCTGCTGGATGCTCGTGTCCTGTCGAGAGGGTCAGTGGGCAATTGCGCTCCTAGCACACCTTTACGATGCGCGACGGCGGCGGCGGCGGCGCTCACCAGCTGCGTGTAAAACTTGGTCAGCCGAGGCTGGCCAAGGCCGTTGAAGACCAGAAAAGCATTAATCATGGTGCAGGGTCCAGCCTGGTCATGTTGATGTTTCTTGTAACGGTCTCGAAGCTTTTTGGGGTAGCGCGTGGTGGTGGGGAGGGGACTCGCAGCGAGACCCGCACATGACGAGCTTGCGAGCGGCTGCCAATATGCGGTCCGCAATTGGCCAACGGGCGTACATAGCTTCTACAAGCTTCAAGTATCTTATTGCACGCGGGGAAACGCATTTTACCTCGCACGAACCTGCAACACGGACATTGCACAAGCCCAATTCCATCCACTGCATCACGAGATAGCGATTCTTCATTTGACGAAGAAAAGCTCCAACGACTGCATCGTCGACAGCTCCCGCCGATCAGACCACCATCGTCATGTCTCGAGCCAGCCTCGTCCAGGCCTCGAGGCTCGCCTCACGAGCTCTCCAACGATCCGCGGCGCCCCGCACCGCCTTGCGCCCTCTCTCCGGCCTCCTCACACACAGCATTCAGCATCCCGCCGCCACGCAGCGCAGCTTCTCGCTCTGCGCGACGCTTCGCAAGGGCATCATGCCCGACACCGAGTCGCCCGCCAAGCAGGCGCCCGCCTCGCCCGAGCCAACCTATGGCGCCGTCGAGCTCTCCGAGGCAGAGTTTCACGACATTGCCGACGAGTACCTCGAAGGCGTGCTCACGCAGTTTGAAGCTCTGCAGGACACGCGAGAGGACATTGACATTGAGTTTTCCGTTTGTTCCCACCCCGCTTCCTCACGGCCCGCAACGCCAGGTCTTTTGCTAATCGATGCCCATCTCTGTAGTCTGGCGTCATGACCATTACACACTCGGACAAGGGTACGTACGTCATCAACAAGCAGCCTCCCAACAAGCAAATATGGCTGTCGTCGCCCCTCTCCGGCCCCAAGCGCTACGACTGGTGCGTCGTCGGCGAGGGCCAGGCCGACAAGGCGGGCACCGGCCAGGGCAGCTGGATCTACGGTCGCGACGGCAGCAACCTCGACGAGCTCATTCTCGACGAGCTGGGCGTGGACGTGTCGACACCGTCTGCAGCGAGCTAGAAGGTTTCCAGCGAGGTGCAGACCGTTTCGTCCAATCAAAGACGTTTCTTCTGATGTACAACAGTAGCCGAGCAGCATTGCGCCATGTAACATATTGATTTTCAAACAAGCTCAAAAGAACTAAATGGAGAATTTTTTGCCTCCTTTTATATGTGCCTATATTGTACAGTGCTCTTTATATGCAATTATCTTGTCCTCGATAAAGGCGATAAAAATGTTGCAAGACACTTGCAGTGAAAAACCAAATGAAAGGAAATGGGTGATTCCACGCCGCAGCAGCCCGACCGACAAAAGCAGGATAAAACCGGGCGAGTAGTATAGCTCTGATTCCTGCTAGCTGGCATTTCAGTCGGAAGTTTCTTGTATGCTCATCGTCGCCTTTACCGAGGTCAATAATGACGCCAACATTGCCGTGGTATTTCGCTTGCCCCTTTCATGCATCCCAAATATAGCATTTCCCAATCCCAAAAACGCCGATATAATACAAGCCTCTTGACATGCGATCCTCCGGCCATCATCGCAAACACAGCCCCATGGATTTATTCAGCATCGCAACCGTCGCATCGTAGTGTTGAAAAGCATGTTCGTACCGATCCCTCTCGTCGGTCCTAAACAATCACACACACTCTGTCAGCATTTTTGCGTTTTCCTCTCGCCACACAAGCGTCCCCCCCCTTGCTTCCCACACTTGCTCCCTCCGGCAGTGGCACATACGGCTTCTTGTTCCACATCAGCGCCTTGCGCCAGCGCCTCGTCGGCGCGGCCCTCTCGCTGTGCATGCGCACCAGGTTCCGCAGGATCCTGTGCTCGAGTCCCCTCTGGCGACCCGCGGCCGACAGAAACCAGAGCGTGCGCTTGATGGCCTCGGCGTCCCAGGTGGTCGTGGTTGTGGATGTGGATGTGGTGTCGCGAAAGGCGCCTCGGAGCTGGTCGCGCACAATGTAGCGCGCGGGTATGGCGTACTGCACGCCGCGCAGGAGGCCCTTGTAGAGGTGCCGGTAGGCATGCAGGACCTCTTGGCGGCTGGCCATGGTGTGGGTTGTTCAAACTGGTGTGTGAAAAGTCGTAGAGTTGGGGGAGAAGGACTGGAAGCTCTAGGGACTGGTGGTCAACGGTTCGGTGGAGACGAGAGCGACTACTACCAAAGCGAGGCTGAACAATTACTGTCACATTAAAGAGTACATTTGCACAAGCCAATTTCTCTCGCTTTCCCGTCAGTTAAGAAACGGCAAGATCGTTTGCTAGTAAGGAATTATTCTTATATCATATCCCAAAACTATTCTGCAGCGCAGAGGCAAGTCGTGAGATCCAGCGTCCCCTACTGTAACGGTAGCGCATGCTGCGCTTTCGATGCTGTCAGCGATGCCACCTCGCAACGCTTGTCTATATGCAAAGCTGTACTGCTCAAAATCAAAATGCAGGCATTCACGGCGCTCTAGTTTCTGCTTCGAGTCCCGCTACCGCTCCTCGTTGCGTCGTCTTGTTGCCCAATGGGTGTATACCGACCCTGGCTGAGACCGCTGCGACCACTGCGGCTACTGCCGCGGCTGTCAGAACGGCCCCTGACCACTCTATTGAGCCAGGCGCCGACACTGCGGTCCTCGCCACCGCTGGTCTGAATCTGTGATTTCCTGTCGTCGTCATCGTCAATGACTAGACTGGGCAGGTCATCACGGCCAAGAGGGGATCCAGCACGCATCAGGGAAGCTGACTCGTCTTGCACAGAAGCACCACCGTGGACAGTGCTGGCATCTCCGAAAATGGAATCCATTTCCTCGAGGCGAACACCACATGTCTCTGGATAAAGAAAGTAAACTGCAGGAGTTAGTTTTGATCGTTAAAGCAGCACGACGAGTACTCACCGATAACGAAACTCACCACGCAAGAAAATGCGTGGATGAGGTATAAGCGCCACTTGATCCATTCCTGCAGTATAGGAGTCATCTCGCCGACCAGCCAGTTGAATGCCCAGTTTGTGGCGGTAGATAGACTGGCGCCCTTGGATCGAATGCTCAACGGAAGAATCTCGGGAGGGTACAGCCAGGGAATGGGGCCCCATGAGTAACCGAAAGCGGCATTGTAAATCATGACGAACAAGACCACCAATTGGGGTGTGCGCTTGATATCCAGGTAAATGAAATAAGAGATGAGCGACAGTGAAGTGGCCATCATGACGGCACCAGAAAGCAGAATAGGGCGGCGGCCCCAACGATCGACCAAATACCACGGGGGAATCGTAGAAAGGAAATACGTAATGCCGTTGAGACCCGTCATGAGGATAGCGTCGTGGCCGACCCAACCAGCCGACTCAAACACATAGGGGGCGTAGTATGAGATGACGTTGATGCCGTTGAGCTGCGCAAGGGCTTGCGCAGACATGGCAATGAGAACCCGAGTGCGGTATCGTCGAAACATGTCGGCATAGGTGCGCTCGCCTTCCTGACGTTGCAGCAAGACGGACATTTTAATTTCCTTGTATTCGTCGCGGGCGTCGACGCTGTGCAGATCGCCACCACCGTACAAGTTGGCAATGACAACCATGCCTTCCTCGTCTTGATCGGTATCCAGTAGCCATCTACGGTGGGTTAGCAGATATAGTGCACAGGGCAGTACAGTTACGAACCTGGGAGACTCCACAATGATCAAGCTACCGAGCGCGAGCAAGGCGCCCATGACACACTGCATGAACAAAGGGATGCGCCATGACATGTTACTCTTGATGAAGCCGCAGCCATAGTCGACCCAGACGGACGTGGTGTAGCCGATGATGTTGCCAGAAAACTCAATGCAGGCGAGCTTTCCTCGGTTGTGCGGCGGCGAGATCTCGGATTGGTAGACTGGCACGATAGTAGACAGCATACCCACACCAAGACCAGCGATAATACGGCCAAACATCATCATGGTCATGCCGGTAGCCATTGTCTGGAGAGCACCGCCAACAAAGAAGATGCAGGAGCCGTAAAGAATGGTTCTTCTACGGCCAATAACATCGCCGAGACGGCCGACAATCAGAGAAGATATAAAGGCACCAATCTCTAGAATAGCAACCATGGTTCCGACTGCGGCCTTGGAAGGGTGGCCAAAGTAGTCGATAAAGTAAGGGCCGCTGGGTGGGGTTAGTTGGGGAAGTGAGATGACATGGTCGCACGGTTCAACGTACGTGATGATGCCGGACATGACGCCTTGGTCATAGCCAAAGAGAAATACGCCTAGTGACACAAAAATGCTGGTAAAATATCTGGGGCGAGGCAAGAACGTCAGTCTACGCCGTTGAGATCGGAAACATTGGAGATGACGTACAAGAGGGGCTTGCCCGTAAGGCCACGAAGGCCACCGGTTCGACCTGCCATGATGGAGCCGATGCAGCGTTCTGCGCGGGAAGGCGGTCGTGGTCGCGGATTGGGAATGCGTATGGCGTCCTTGTCAATGTGATAATGGTGGGACGGGGAGCGATGCCGACTGTATGGTGACGGACTGCGGATGCGGACCTTTTTGGAGCCGCGATCGGGGCGTTGACGGTGCTTGGGTACGGCGGCGAGGAGCTCAGCCTCGATGTCGCCGGGAAGCTGGAGACGGACAGGGTCGTGGAGGTCTTCGTAGCGATCGCCAATGTCGCCCGTGTCGGTCCAGGACGACTCGGAGTCGGTGGACGGGCTGCGGGGGTGGCCGACAGGAGGTCGGGTGTCGGCGGAGGAGGTGAGCCGAGACGACGTGTGGTGATGGTCGGAAGCGACGTTATTCTGGCGCGGCTGGATGGTGCGCAGAGGAATGTTGGAAGGGAGACGGCTGCCCTTGTGTGGTTGAATTTTGAGAGATTGGGGCCTGTCTCGCAGCAGCGCCCACCTGCAGTTAAAGCTAGAAGGAGAGCTTGACGCTGAAAAGTATAAAACCCGCCCTGAGGGGGAGCGAGGGCGGAAGGTCGGGGAAGCTAGCGGCGGTAGCGTGCGCGTGAAGCCAAGGCACAGCTGAGAAAAAGCCTGGCGACGCTCAACGGCGAGGGAATAATAGGGTCTGGTGATGCCGTCGGGTGTATTGAGGTGCGTCAGGCTACACGACGTATTGGATCTTGCCTGGGTCTCGCTTGGTGTGGAGGACTGGACTGCCGGTGGAAGCCGTGATGGGGCTCAGGACAGGGGGCGGCAGGCAGATGACCAGCGAGCAGGATGATGGACTCAAGAGTCCCGCCAAGCTGCCAGATCAGGCGCAACGGGGTTGGGCCGAGATGCAGATGAGGCAGCCTCGAGAACGGTCGCGGGATGAAGCGGTGCAGATGATGTCCTACAGGCCTAAATTCCGCAGCACGATGGTCTGGCGCGGGTGCACACGATGGTGGCCCAGTCGCGTGCGGCGAGGCCACGGACAGTGGACAAAGCACGGGACAAAGGGAGACGATGCGCCAGCGGGAGCACGATCGGACGTGGGGTGTGGACGTTTGTTGCAACGTTGGCAGCGGTGCTTAAAAGGTGGGCATGTCAATGCTGATGGCCGGACGTTGAATGAGCGACGGTGTGGGAAGCGAATGTTGTCTCCGGCAAACGGGCGAGCTTGGATGTCGAGATCAAGGAGATGACGCGAGTGCTGAGCTTGGTATGGGAGTTAGCCAACAGCGGCGGGCTGGCCAGCTGGAGAGCAAGCGAGGCGATACGGGGGCTTTGCTTCGGGCGGGACGGATCAAACAAAGGACAGCATTGAGCAGCTCCGACTATGGGGCCTAGAGGACGCCTCTGACGCGAAGCTACTACCAGTATCCGTACTATCAGTACAGATAACGTGTGTTGAAATCGAATAGGGGCTAATCATTGCCGAGCACAAACTTGGTCTCTTGATTGGAGCAGCGCCTAGGGAAATGTCTCGAAACAATCAGCCTCACAAGTCGTCAGTTTGCTCGCCGGGGCGGCCTCTGTTAGGTAGGTCGTTACAGTGAGCGTGAGTGAGTTACCTGTGGTCCGTGGACAGCATGCAGTCTGCAGCTGTCTCGCGGCCTGTCGATGCTGGAGTTTGTTAGCGTGTCGCTCGCCTGGTTGTCGTCGTCTTTTCGGGCCACAGCGGTCCACAGCGGTCCACAGCGGCACCTTCAGTGACGTAGGTACCTACCTACCTAGGTACCAGCTGGGAGACTGTAACAAAGTGATGCCTGTCATCTCCGAAGTTGTCACTGAATAATAAGTACGTCCAGGACAAGGTTTACATGGGACGTGGGACAAGTGCATGTAGACCGCATTGGCAAGAAATTTCGCTTTTTTTCGAGTCCAATTTTCTCTACAGTTCAGTAAAACTAGTTGCACCCGCCAGCCAGCATCACAGTGGCGGATGGAGACAATTGGTTCTCAGGACCAGCCAAATACTAGGTACTCGGTCCGATGGAGTATATTTTATTCCGAGGTAAGAAAAATACTGTACTCATGAGCATTGTGCTGATTTTCAAACGGCAATGCGAACATCAATACCAACACCTTTTGTAGACAGGCATGGACATGGTCCGTCGAGTGCCTTGCCAGCCCTACGTACGCCGAGTGCGTCGGCAAATAAGGCCTTGCCTCGACGCTTCAGTTCTTGGCGAGAATACTCAGTTGTCTTCGACGACAAGTTTGGGCGGGACTCATCCATGTAGAAGCCCGTCGTAGTGGCAGAACGGCCGGGCATAGGAGAATGTAGTACTCGGGCCAGAACCAGATGCCCGGGAAGCGATGGGTGACAGCGGCGCGATGGCCATGATCGTCGTGGCACAGTACCTCGTATTCCAGATGGACTTTTCTAGGCAGTGCAGCCTCCTGGCAGTAGAGATACGCGTAAATGTCGACGCTGGCAGGAGAGCTGCCAAAGTGAAGCTCTGCGTGCCGTTTAGAGTTGACTATTGTCTTTGTTAGCTGGGCGGGACCTGTCTCCAGATGATGGGAAGAACGTACGCACCCCAGATTTGGTCGACGCCCAAAAGCGGCACCTGGCTGGACCGTTTCCGCATGTAGTTGTTGAGCACCCGCTGAAATTTGTTCCACGGGTTTCATTTATACGGAGCTTTGCTGATTTGACCAGCTTGGGCTAATGGTAACACGCAGGTGCCTAAAGTTCATCTCGGTACACGTCCTCCTCATCCTCTTCCCAACTCGCAGGCTCATGAAAATCCGCACAATACTTGCGATCTATCATGGTGCGCCGCCAGAGCGCTACGCCCCGTGCGGCCGCAAAGGTCGGATTCTGCGACACCAGTAGGCTCAGCCTCGGTGGCGGTCCCGTCTCCTTGTCTGCATCAGGTGAGCCAGCTGCGATTCGTGCCATGGCCTTTTCCACAGCACGCTGGAAGTTCGTATCCTCGGCGGCTCCCTCGCCCGCAAGAAGCACCGTATAGCTGTCGCGGTAGTTATCTCCGTCAATAGCGTGGTCTACCCAGCGCGCGACCACATGATCCTCAAAATCATGCCAGAAGTCATCTCTGCTAGATGCGGAGTCCTGGTTCCGCAGTCCAAACTCGGGACTAATAGTACCTAGACGGCCGCCAACAGGGGTAAGGAAGTAGCAGGTAGCAAGCTGAAATGAAGTGTATAGGGACTGTTCTGTAAGGCTATACGTGTAAGTGAGGGACAAATGTGTAGAACTGATGATAGCATACCTGATTAAGTAGATCACCTCACGCCTAAAAGGACTCTGCTCTGATATCATAGGTCCGTAGCAGCGCCGATGCTGGCACAACTCCCACCCATTCGCGGCTAAGACGGCGTGCGCCTCGGCGAGGTACACGGGGTCCATGTTTTGGACTTGGATATGCGGGAGGCCCGCCAGGCGCCGGGCCCGAGCCACAACGCTCCTGTCGCTCGTCTCCTCGTCTTGCCACGCGCGCATGTACGGTGCGCCAATGACGACGGTGGCCGGCAGCGGCGCGCCCAAGACGTTCTCGGACGCGGTGCGCAGCGCGCGCAGCATCACGGCCAGCACCTGTGCCTCGTCATCAAAGCTGAGATATTCCTTGAGCAGTCGCGCGAGTTGCGTACGGGTAGCCGGCGGCCGCGGCGGAAGGGAGAACATATCAGAGTCCTGCTGCCGGAGGAGCTCGTGCTGCATAAAGGCGCGATAGGAAGCGCTGCCCTCGACCTTAGCAAGGTCGATGATAGTACCGTTGGGAAGATGCGCTGATGCTGTCCTGTGGCGTGTGTTAGCATAGAGGGAAGGGTAAATGGGAGGAGGAATAGTGATACCCATATGACTGGCCGAGATGAAGTCCAATCGCCGGACGCGGATCAATGTCATCTATAGCCACCACCAGAGCTACGACGACGATACACAAGAACGCTAAGCCTTGCACTCGTCGCAGCGCACGTACAAGAAGGCCCATACGAGCCATGGTAACTGTCGTTGCTTGTCGAGTCTGCCCGTTTGCTGAGCGTTGCGAGGTGCTGGTGCAGAGTTGGTGACACTGGACGGTGGCTGTGGAGTTGCTTTCAATGTCTAACCGAAGGGGGGCTTCCAAGACCTCGGTGCCTCAATTGGGTAATTGCAGTACAAAAACTTCATCTGAGTTATTGGTTACAAGTAGGCCAAATAGTAACATTGCTGGTAGTTCGTAGTTATACATGGACCATAGATGGCTGCCTAGCCTGGCCAACTGCAAGGACACCTTTATGACCTCCTACCGTAGACCAATTCCAATAAAAGGTCGGCTACTACTGCGCTTATTAGGAAGACATGTCTCATGTATAAAAAGTGGAGCGTGGAAGCAGTTAAATAATTTTCTTAATCTAAAATGTGACAGAATGTTTGATTGGCTTATTGTGCCCCGTCGAGGCTGTAGCCTGACGGCGGAATTACCATAGTACGGAGAACAGGCCAAGAGGCTGTCCACATTGTGCTGGGGTTTTGAATGTAATGAGCAGTCAACCTCCACATCTACTTGGGCTTATTAAACTTCATTCGAGTCTACCAGGTAATCTTGCTATTGAAGCTCATCATCTTAACTGCGTGAGTCAGACCAGAGCGGACAAGGACAAAGCAAAGGCTGAAGCAGCAACCTATAAGAAGTATTCAAGGCACCTGTGTACGCATTATGACTATATAAAGGCTAGATAGGCCTGTTAATCAGTATACTTGTAGTGACCGATACATCCTACTGTCTTACAGCATAGGGTAGCATAAACATGAAAATGTACAAACGCATGTGAGCTACTTGGTTTGGGCTGCCAAGTGGCCTAGCATCGCCACTAACACCTAGTCTCGGGCAACGTGACGGGGCGTGGGGATGCATGTATGCCGAGAAGAGGCAGAGCGATAGAGAGCTACAGAAAGAGGGTAAGAGAGAGAGAAAGAGGAGAAGCCGGGAACAATGGGGAGTGAAAGGATGACTGGCCCATCAACGGGTGAAATACCTTGTATAGATCAAGCTCGCTTTCTACTAACATATCAACACGTGTTACTTCGCGATTTATAAAAGTGTTTCTCTAAAGAGTTCAAGCACACCGTTATCGATAAAAAGTATCTACCGTAACCTGATAGGCCCTAGCGAACCAATTATTTAGAGGAACGCACTAGTTCTCCTAGGAGAAGAGAATTGAGCGAAAGATCTTTGGACCAATTTCCGTGGTTCAAATACTCAGGCAGGGTAGACTGTAATAGTAACGTCTCCAATAGTGCCATGCGAGGTGTCATTATAAGCCGGAATGTTGACCAAATACTTGTTATTTTCGTCGAGCTTCCTGAGTCTGTTTGGCTTGGAGTCCCAGGGACAATCCCAATAGATGGTGGCAATCTTGGTGCTGCCATCGTACAAGTCGATGTAGGCTTCGGTGCCTGACGCAGCGCCCTCTCTGCCACAGGCATTAACGCGAGCGTTCTGAGAAGAAGTGGCGACTTGCTTCTCGACTTCCGCTGCCTTTATCTCGTTATCCCAATCGGAGGCGTACTTGAGAAACTTCCCCCTATGTATTTGTATTAGCAAAGCGCTAGCTTACTTCCACATGTGAACATACCATTTAAGCTGCACATTTTTAATGGTGATATTGTGATCTTCCAGCCTGTTTTTGATTTGCAACCAAATATTCTGGTTGAGAGCGGTAGGCTGGACCGCTTCTGCGTTGGTTGCGGTCTGTTGAGCGGAAGCTGCAGTGGAAGACATCTTAAGAAGAGCTGGTGGGTAGGATTGCTTTCAAGATATCAAAATGTAAAAAGTTGATGTGGTCAATTGGATGGTGAAGAGTCCGGGCTTGGGCAGGGAACTGCGGTCATCTTATAAACTTATGGAATGTGATGACTGGCAGCGTTAGGTAACCACTCGGTTAACGACATGAAAATACATGCTCACCAAGTCTAAACCGAATCTTCGGATCATAATGTTGTCAGCACTACCCCGCTCGCTGTTGCAGGACCGTAGGCCCTTGCCGACCTACCTGCCACATGCGGTCGAGCCCTTGGAGGACTGGCACACAATCTCGTCATTTTCCTGATGTATGCCGCCTTTATGCGGTATATCGGCACGTGTAACACAGCCCACAGGGATAAATTTGGTTTTAAATTATTATATATACACTCGAGAAAGAGTCTCTCGCAGTAAAATACAAGTATTTCAGGCTCCAGATTCACGGCACCCGAGCTGTCCTCCAACAGCTCCTCGGGTCACATCACTTGCAGCTCAGCAAGCCACAGTTGCCAATAGTCTTGCCTTGATTGCTTTTACTGAGCATAATCGCAAGGGATGGGAACAAATCTAGAACGTCGACGGGTAATCTACTACGTGGATTTTGAGACATTGATGGGGTGATGACATGTCCGTGTCTGTACAGCTCAGCTTGAGTATAAATTGGCACTATAGAGCCTGGCGGCGGCATATGGTGTAACGTTCTCTTCCTGTGAACGGAGCGCTTCCGAGACAGGGCGCTATTTGATTGATCCGCTACCCGACAGCTGATATGCCGTAAGAACAGTGCTGATACCGCGGACTAATCTACATACATTGCTTCTTTAATATAGCCCCTTCGCTTTGGGTAAAATGAAGCGGCGAGCAACTGCGTGTTGGGCATGTCGTAAAAGTAGGTGATCTCGGGCTCGACGCGCCAGTGCCACTCATACTTGGGCAGAAGAGGGTGGTTGAAGATGAAACCAGCCTTGTTAGCACCGATCCGAGTGAGGCACAGCACTTCAGGTTCGGAGACAGCCAAGCCGCAGTCCGTATCTGGTAGCTCATTCATTGCGTCTTGATTCTACCTGCGGGCATCGCCTCTTTTCGATGCGGCATCCCATCCGCAACATGTTTCATGTCCAGCCCCAACGCCCGCCACGTATTTCTTCTTTCCAGAATCTCGGATAGTTGTGCCCGCCCCTAAAGTAGGCGCGGGCACGACTACCGGCTGGTTTCGGCATAACAGCCGAGGAGGAAAACAACTCTTTTCCCGAGCAAAAGAGCCAAGATATCAGCTGGGCTCATCAGGCAGAACGTGGCTTGCGCGCTAGGAAACAGAGGGTCGGAACGACGACCAGAAAAGACAGAGGGAGGGTCGGGGAATAACTATGATGACGCCTATTGGCAGCCGCCCTAGGGCCAGTCCGTGACAACTAGTTGTAATATAATTATATTACCTACATACTATATCTATAGTATATTAGCTGCTATCAGCCCATAACAACTCTTGTAAGTATTCTAGGTAAGCCTAGTCTATCTAGTACACCTACGGGTACTATAGTACAGTATACTTAGCTAACCCTCGTCTTATGAATGAGATGAAACTTATAGAGATATTCTAATTAATATTAATTAATTAAATCAATTCTCTACAATATATTACTTATTTTATTTAAAATTTATAAAGCAGCTATTAGAAGTAATATCTCATTTCTAATACAATAGGTAAGACCTACTTAGGTCTATCTAATTAGTTAATTAATATCTCCTTGGTAGCCCTACAAACGCTGAATTTTCTGACTATTCAAAGGCCCATAAGTAGACATAAAACTAGTCCTAATAGGCTCCTAGAAAGGAGAAACATAAATTTAGTACGCGTCAGGTTGAAAGATCTAAGGGTTATGTTAGTGACGCTAGACTTGATATGGTAATGATCAGGTCTCTAAATAATCCAGTTGGCAGCGGGTTCAGCCAACCCGCCGGTGACTGACGTGATATCCCCCAAACCTCGACTACTGGTACATCTCGTCGTCGTCCCATTGTCGACAATGCCACGTTCTTTTCGCTAAAACTTCGGTTTCGCTCACTCATCATTCATTTCACCGTCTCCTCCAAGCGTTTTGCGCCCTCTCGACAATGGCTCTGCGCTTCGCCGGCAAGCACGCCGCCGTCGTCGGCGCAACCGGCGTCATTGGCTCACACATTGCCCAAGCCTTTGCGCGTCACGGCGCCTCCGTCTCGCTCCTCGGCCGGAGCGCCCTCGCCCAGCGCGCGCGTCTCGAAGCCCAGCTCGCCAGTCCTTGCCCCTCCTCAGACTCTTCCTCCTCGTCACGCGCGCCGCCGCCGCCGCCGCAGCAGCAGCAGCAGCAGCATCGCTTTCTCAAGCTCGACGTGTCGGACGCGCGCAGCATCAAGGACGTCTTTGGTGGACGAGCCGGCGCCGCCGAGGGGGAGCAGGCGGTGGGGCCGGTGGACGTGCTGGTCAACTGCGCCGGCATTTCGCAGACGACGTTTCTGAAGCGCACCCCGGACGAGGAGCTCGCGAGGATCGTGGACACGAACCTGCTGGCGACGATGCTGGTCTGCAAGCATGCGAGGATGCAGCCTCACGGTATGCACAGTCTTTTTTTTTTTCTTTCTTTACCGTCACTCTACAGGGATCGGGGGTCCTCGAACTATCAAATCTGATAAAGACGTTTTCTATGTGCAGGATGCATTGTAAACATATCGAGCCTCATGGCAACGCACGGTGGCTTTGGCGCCACCGCCTACGCTGCTTCCAAGGCTGGTCTTATAGGTACGTTTTCTCTCCTTCTTCTTTCTAGCAGTACATCAGCTCGGAAGCTTGCGACAAGGAGATGTAAGAAACATGAATCATATTTGTCCTGTTTATCGAGATATAGCAGTGTATCCTAGAGTCTTCTTCCTCATCCCGTAACCCTTGCGCGGGGGCTGGTGTATATATAGCTGGACACATTCCCCAAAATGCTAACCTCTGAATGACTTTTTTCTTGCTCTCTAGGCTTTACGAGAGCCCTCTGTCGCGAAATGGCGCCCAGATCTATCCGTGTAAATGCGTTGCTGCCGGGCTGGGTAGACAGCGACATGTGGCAAAGTCAGTCCTCTTCTCCCCTCACCATTCCCTTCTCTCGTTCATTGCCCTTGCACACAAAGGCGCCCTTGGTCCTCGTTCCTATCGTGGACGGTCTTCTTTCGTTGCCCACACGCTGCCTTTCCAAATACAAACTTCATCTCCTACTTTCTGCTAATATACACACCCTGGTGGTATCGCACTTTGTTAGATCTCAAACCAGAACTCCAACAAGCATATCTAAAAGACACTCCACTCCACAGGGTCGCGGATCCGGCCGAGGTGGCCGACGCCGCCGTATTTCTCGCTGCCAATGAGTTTGCAAACAACTGTGTCCTAAACCTGGACGGCGGTCTGAGCGCTGCGTGAAGCGTTCAGAGGCCACGCGCGCGCGCGACGTGGCATATCTAACAAAACGTATTGTTGGCAAAGCGCATGCGACCTCAATCATCAATTACAATGGCCCCGCCAGCATCTTCCACCAAAACGACTTCGTCGTCTGGTTCTGTGCGAGCAGTCTTGGCCTTCTTCGAAGGCTGCTCCTCGCTGTCATCGTTTGGTCGCTTCACGCCCTTGGGACCTTCGGCGTGGACGGTGCCGTTCGTCTTGCTCTGACCATTCGTCTCTGGTGTAGCTACCATCTTCGGCTTCCGTGGAATTTCGGGCCTGTCTTCAACCACACCTTTGTATGGCTTCTGTGGCGCTTCCAGTGTCCTGTAGAGCAGGTTAGCGTATGTACATTAAATGTATCTTCATTGTATAATTACCTTTCTTCGATATCAAGAACGATGTTGACCAGCGTGTCCTCGTCAGAATCGTCCATGATGGTCAGGAAGCTGCCGTTGCGGATACCCAATTCTGTAAGCTTCTTTGGCAGGTTATCCGTCTCATCAAAGTCGTAGAGAATGCCGACATCATTATTGACTGAGAATTCGCGGTCTTCGAGACCAAGGTTTCCTTTGAGATAGCCCTCTACGATGTCCCCCAGCGTGGCTCGCGCAAGGTCGACAACAACGCTGGCGTTGAATACGCCGCAAACTGGGCAATCGGGGCTTGGTTGGCGCAGCTTGTCTGGCGCAAGAAGTCGTGCAGGAGCAAACGGCGTCAAAAAGACCTCCTTTGCGTGGTCGTAATCGCCCTTCAAAACTTTGAATGACTCCAGCACACATAGCCCCGCGACGATGGCGTTGGTGGTAGCAATAGCGGGAATGATGTTGCCGGCCATTTGCTTGACATCAAATCTGGACTTGCTCTCGATGCCGAACACGGTTGACCGAATGTTTGCGCTAGCAGTGACGAAATCCAGAGTGTCAATATCGTCCTTGTCGAAAGTGATGATCGGTTCAGAGTCGGACGGTCCCTTGGCTTTGCTGAGTTCCAAGGCGCGCTTACTCAGCCGCTCCAAGCTGTCGTTGAAAACCGCCAGACTTTCTTGAAGTGACCAGGTCTTTTGATCGTCGGCAAGTAAAGCGTCTTTCGCTGCTATGGCGTCACTTGCTTCGCTTAGAACTTTGTCGTAGTCAAGGGCTTCAGGAGCGGTTCTGGTCTTCCACATGTCTTCGACGGAACGCAGACGTTCTATGTCGGCGTTGAAAACTTTGTCAAACAGCATCCTTGGGAATTCAGGTGTTCCGACGGCGGCTCTGATCTTCTTAAGTGCTTCAGACTCGCGCTTCAGCTCCACGATTTCTTTGGCTGCAATCTGTTTAGCTGACGTCTTGGCAATTCAGTCTCTTGGCTTACCATTTTCGGCGTCCTCGGAATGGTCGAAAGCAGCTTGATCCTCGCTGGAGCCAAATATCTCACTGTACTCGTCAGCAAGAGTCTTTTGATTCATTCAAACGATACTCACTTCAACAAATAGCTTTTGCCCCATACTATGCAGTGAATGGGCTGGCTAGGTGTGCTTCGGATCGTACAGACAGGAAACGACTTGGGAGTCTCCTTTGGCGTACAGTCGTAGCATGCTGTGATGCCCTTCTTGATGACTTGGGTCTGTCCGTTGAACCCCGTCGTGCCACTCTCGATCAGCGGCACGTTGGCAGCCAGACACATTTTATTAACATGGCGGCGTGCTTCCAGATTATCCAGTGCGTTAAAGACAACGTTGAAGTCACGGAACCATCCGACAGTGAATTCTTCGTCCTTGATATTTGCGTGGTGTGCGACAATCTTGACACTGGGATTGAAGCGCTCGGCGGCTTCCTTGGCAACGAGCGCTTTGGACTTTTTAATGTGCTCTTGGCGGAAAAGAAACTGTCTGTTCAGGTTCGAGAGATCGATCGTGTCGAGATCGACAATGTGGATTTGGCCAAAGCCCATGAGGACCAAGTTCTTGAGCAGTTCGCACCCAATGCCTCCGGCTCCAACCATGAGCACCCGTGACTATTTGATCCCACGTTAGCCATCCACTTCCGCCGGAAAAATGTTGCACGAAAAAGGCACATCGCAGCTCTATACTGTACGACACTATTAGAGCAGTTCACCATCTTACCTTTTTGACTGTCGTGTTGAGCGATGCGCCGAGGGATTGCTGGTTGTAACGATCTCTGGTGATCACGGGGGTCTGCTTCGGCTGCGCAGCTTGCGCCGGCGGGTTCGCTCGTGGCTGAGCGGTCACTTGTGCTTGCTGTTCTCCTCCATGTGCTTCGGTTGACATCTCTGGCTGCTGCGCGGTCGATGCGGGTTGCTGCGCCTGCTGCTCGACGCCGGGTGCAACCTGCGACGGTTCGTTCTCTCGAGGTTTTGGCGCCGACACCGCGGGCGCGGGCGCGGTCGCCTCTGTGCTCGGGGCTCCCTCCATCACGTTTCGTAGGGTGCAGCTGCGAGGGTTTCGGCGCGATTGATCCGGTGCAAGACAAAAGACACGATGAGCTCGTGTCCGTCACACAGTCATGGGGCGGGTTCGGCAGCTTTTGTGTTGGAGAGGCGTCGTAGTTGAGAGCGCAGGCGGGTCGGCACTGACTTGATTTTGGCTGACGCTCTAGCTGCGCGCCCAGCCAATCGGATAGCGCTCTGGGGTTGCCGCGGGTGGATGATTGGCTGGGTTGGTTGCAGTAGCACCGCTTGGATGCAGACGAAGGTGCTGATGTGCACAGCATGCATTTAATAAAAGTGATGATTGAATGCAGACGGCTATGAATTGAGTGGGATATATTTAAGAATATTAGGCAACTAGATTCATCAACGTGAAAATTTGCTCGCAGTCCGCAGTCCGCGTGAATGTCAGTGCCTCCGTTTGTCCATGCCTCCCGCTCCCTAAAACGTGGCCAACGGGGCTGCAGCGCAAATCTTAGCGGGTCTGTCTGTGACTTCAAAACCTTTTCAAAGTGACTGTGCTTGTCACTTTATCGGTCCGGCGCCCCAAGCTCACGGAAAACGGACCTGTCATAATCTGCGGGCAGATTTCTTCATTAGAAGGATTCGACATGTCAGACGACGAAGCGGACCCCGAGCTCCTTGAGCTTCTGCGCGCCCATCTGCAGGGTAAGCTTCAGATCGACGAAGAGCCCGAGACCGGCGTCTTGCAAGGCGTCGAGTATGTTTATGACAATGGCTTTGATGTGGCTATCGATATGCGGGCAACAAAAAACGCGGCGGAAACCATCTACCGGCAGATGCAAGAGAGAGAGTTCTCTACAGCTGCCTGGACGGACAATGAACTGCATCCGAAGGCCAAGGATGAGGCTACTGTCGCATTCATTTTCACAATGGATCTGCTAAACTTTTCTTTCTGGTCGGAGCTTCCGCAAGACGAGAGATTTGCTATACAGTACAAGGGCAAGCAGTGGACTGGGTACTGGAGTTTGGTTG
This sequence comes from Akanthomyces uredinophilus, assembly GCA_030778065.1. Taxonomy (NCBI): domain Eukaryota; kingdom Fungi; phylum Ascomycota; class Sordariomycetes; order Hypocreales; family Cordycipitaceae; genus Akanthomyces; species Akanthomyces uredinophilus. Next base: position 45,764 of record JAPFRW010000164.1, on the reverse strand, counting down.
CTGCAATGCAACGGGCCCTGGACGAGGGTACGTGTAGTCTGTCGACTCGATGTGTGAAAGTCGCTAATTGAAGTGGCAGGTATCCCCATTACCAATCCCAACTACTGGATTGAGCATGACAAATTCACTTTCGAGTCATTGAAGCATGTCTTCCGTTCTTGCACGGAAGAAGAAATGCCCTTACTCCAGGAGCGCTACGATTGCCTGCGCGAAAGTGGCCAGGTTCTCTGTAAAGTACGTCATCTACACGGCGAATTTTCTACTATCCACTCACCTATCTGACTTGAATGTAATAGAAATATGATGGGTCTGTGTTGAGCCTCCTCGACGAGGCGGGTGGCTCAGCAGCCAAGCTAGTGAATCTCCTGGCGCAAGATTTTGATTGCTTCCGCGATGAGCATCACTTTGAAGGACGCCAGAAACCGGTCCGGATCCTGAAGAGGGCACAGATTCTTGTCGCAGACATGTGGGCTTGCTTCCAGGGAGAGTCATACGGTAGCTTCCACGACATCGACAAGATTACCATGTTTGCCGACTATCGCATCCCGCAAATCCTCGTGGGCCTCGGTGCACTGTATCTGAGCCCCTCTGTTGCAAGTGCTATCAAATCTAGAAAAACTATAGAAAGCGGCAGCTCGTGGGAAGTGCAGCTGCGAGGTATGTCTCGCCCTGATCCTTCTCGGTTCTCCCTGTTGCAATTTGGACTGACCGTTTCCATGTAGCATGCAGTATATGGTGCGTCGAGTTGATTCGGCGAGAGATTGTCAGGAAACATCCCGACACACATGTCAATGCAATATTGATTGATTTTTTCCTATACGATACAATCAAAGAGCTGGAAGCAGCCGGGCAGGAAGAGTTTCCGCACCACCGGACTAGAAGTATATGGTACTAGATGGTTACATCACATGGACAAATCAGAGATACACATCAATAGACGAGCGCTTGATTAAAGCAAAAAGTTAGGTTTGATTCAAATGGTCATTTCGCTACAAACGTGAGGCTCCGATAATGTTATTCATACAGTCCCAACGGACAGATGTCCAGCCAACAAATGGAAAAAGCCAACGCCAAAACACGGTCCCGAATCCCACGATACAAATCCGTCCAGCCGGATACAACAGTCTACGCAACGACCACGGCGTTCAAAATTTTGTCCATTTGCGCCGTCTCAATATTACTGTTGCCTTTGTTCTCCTCTTTTAGGAGAACGGCGAGGACTTCGATCGGTGGGTTCAGACCCAAGCGCTCCGCGCGCTGCCAGCGCTTCATGCGGGGAGTTCCGATGCACGGCTGCCGCCATCATGTGTTAGCTCACATCCATATATTGTAGTCGACGCTCCCGCACAGTCTAGCCACTTACCCCATATTGAGAGCTGACGTCAAAGTATCGCAGCACCTTTTCGTTGAGCGACAGGCCCTCTTGGTGCACCCGCGGCGCGATGCGCTCCGACTCAATCGATTTCCAGTATTTCCCAATCTGCGCATCGCTCATCTTGCCAGCCTTGAGCTCTGCTTCCGTCTTTTCGAGCACGACGACAGCCTCGACAGCCTCGTCGTCCTCGTCGTCTTCCTCGGGCTGCTCGTCGGCAATCACATCTTCCACCGCGAGCTCCTTTTCAGCCGGCGCATCGATCTTTTGCCGCGACGGCACGACGATGGAGTTTTTGACATCTTTGGGCACCGCTTTTGTGACTCGGTTGGAGAAGCTAATGGTCGATTGGCCCTTGTTCGGACCAGGACGGGCTCGGGCGCCGCCTGTCGATCGTCTGGTCGTAGGCATGATGACGAGAGTTGTAATGCCTAATATGTATAGAGGGAGATTCTTAATGCGAGATCAATTCTACACCCGGGTTTCGAGTGATATCGCCGTTTGATCTGATAGTGTTGATTGACAAAAGGTTGCGATAATATGACGTGGGGGTGAAATTCACGGCCGATTGACATCTGGGGTACAAAGTGCACCCGTCACTCGAGCGTCGCTCAGCTGTAGGGAGCCACCAATTTGGCGGGGCAACGCTGCGCGAGACAGGCACCAAGTCATGTGATGCCTCGCGTTAACATAATGGAAACCAGGATTGAAAGTGCAATAAATATGTCATTAAAAGTCATTTGCTTTTTCTATATCCCTTACAGATTGTCTAGCCACCTGTAGCCTCACGGTAAAATGTCAGGCTCCTGTTGGCGCCGGCTGTGCAAAACATCTCGCTACGGCCAGTTTTGGGCAGCCAGTGGACGGCCCAGAGCGCCTTGTCCGTCTCGCTGTGCGTCGCCACGCAGTCACTTCGCTCGACGGACCATACCTTGACCTTGCCGTCCATGGATCCACTCAGGAGATACTCGCCAGAGTCGCTCCAGTCAATAGTTGTGATCCAGGAAGAGTGGCCAGTCAGGTTGCCAATGTGTTCTCCGTGCTTCATGTCGTACAGGGCAATGATGCCAGCGTCACCGGCAGCCGCTAATCTTGTATTTCCAGGCGAAAAGGCCACAGCGCGGACAGGCTTCGCCAATCCTGCGGTAGATGTCAGCATAGCCTCTTGAGTAATTGCCTGCAAAATTTCGTACCTGAGAGAGAGTAAAGAATGCGCCCCGTGTCATTGTCGAAGATGTAGATGGCGCCGTTTTGATGACCGCTAGCAGTAAATTTTCCGTCTCTGCTGAGATCAACACACATGCCAAAGCTTCCCGATCCTGCGCTTCCAGTCTCATACTCGCGAATCTTGGGCTTGGCCTCGTCGGCGACATCCCAGACGTTGATCCTGCCGTCATTGGTGGTACTGGCAAGGTAGCCACCGTCTTCGCTGAGCGCCAGCGCCCAGACCTCGCCCGCCTGGACAGAGGCACCGGTTATCTCACCCGTGTGACTCCATTCGCCAGTGTCTTGGTCGAGCGCCCAAATCTTCACTTCGCCCCCGAACCCGGCGCTGGCGGCATACCGGCCAGTCCTCGATGTGCAGAGGTGGTGGCAGCCGAGCTTGTGAGCGTTTGATATACTTTGCTTGAGGGGAAACGCTGGATCTGTGGTATCGTGGACATGAATGGTAGAGGAGCCACCAGCAGAGAGAAGGGCCTTTGGCGTGGAAGCCAGGGCGAAAATGTCCGTTATGTGTGCTGTTGCGTTTGTTAGAATCTGTCAAACGGCAGGTTGGTAGATTGCCCAGCGTGGCGGGGTAGCTTACCATTGTCGACGGTATGCGTCGTCAGATATTGCTTCGACTACTCTCTGTTAGCTTGTCGACCACAAGGTATTGGAGACCAGGGACTTACCATTGTGAAAAGCCCATGCGAATGAGACTGTGACAGACGTGGGTGAGAGCTGCAGAAAGCGTATGACGGATCTTGGTGGGGTCCGAAGGCTACAAGCTTGCGCTGGCGGCTGCAGTGGCACCAAATCGCCAACCCACTTTCATATCACAGCTTTTGGACGCTCTACGATTTTGGGCATTGGTCGTAATGCCTTGCAAGTGGTCATTCGAATTCATCTCTGGCCTGTAATTCGCGAAAGTTCGTGATCAAGCGTCTCAGAGCAAGTGGTGTAAATCACAAAACACGTGCAGATCTACTGTATCGGATCTAGACACTGCAAGGAGCAATTCTTGGCAAAGCATTGGATATAATATTATTGTACATGGCCCAAAAAGAGCTAAACGCCGTGTGTATGCATTCTATAACCGGAAATCGAATATACAAGAGTTTTTGATACACCATTCTTATTTGAACAGCACCAACGTTGCTGCCTTCGTTTTGTCGGTAACTACAGCTTTCGTCGCTCGTCGGATCGCCACATGCCTCTCATCTCTGCAGAAATTTGGTTAGAGTCTGATACAAGGCAACACAACGCGAGCATATATACATACCTTCCAGACAATTTTGACATAGACGATGCATGCGCTTGGGGGCACCACAACCTGGGCACTGGCAAAGACTGTTGACATCCTTGAGGCCTTTGTTGGCTAGCTGTCTCATTCGCTTCCTCGAGTGGGAGACCTTGTTCTTGGGCACAGCTCGCAGGAGACCCTCCCAGATGTCGTCCAGCAACGTCGGAATGGTGATGCTGATGCCCGGGAGAGCGAGGCCGAGAGTCGGAAACAGGCGACCGGCAAGGCCAGCCAACGACGATAGACGTGGAATAGGAAGCAATGCCGGCGAGGCGATTCGGGGAAGAAGAGCAGACATTGTAAAGATGTCGAAATTCGAAGTTGGTCCGAAATTGGAGTCCTTTCCGTGTAGGCACAGGTGGATGATTGAGCTCGTGTCTAGGCGTCCGGGGAGCTACCAGATAGTGCGCCGGCGACGAGCTTGCAAAAGAAAAAAAAAGATCAAGACTGACAACGTAGTCTCACAGTTTTGATAGACCCAGTGGAATTGGCGCGTCGTAGTCTCGTCGGTCGCGAATGGCTTGGTGTCACGATGTCGGAAAATGCGCTGCGTCAAAACTTGACTTCGTTGCTTTTGGCTGCTCACACGGTGGAGATGTGGTCTGGCAACGGCAGCCAATGAGCATCAGCTTCGCACGGACTGGCGCTGGCCAATGGCGGCCTGGTGCTGGGGGAGCCCCAGACCCCTCCCTGCCCCTTTCCCAAGGGCCCGCCTCCTGAATTGGACTGATGAGCTGTGCAGGGCCTGGGATCCCCTAAAAGCCCAGTGGCAGCGCTGGCTCCCGGGAGCAGCCCCGGGCCACTGACCAGCTGGCCTGTGCCTCGCCCGCCAAAAAGTTTCCCCTTTGCAGCTCCTCCAGGCTGGCTAACGGCGTCCCACAAAGTCCCATCTCGCAGAGTTGCTCGCTCACGACTGCCTTTTTCGATTCACCTCCGTTCAGTTCCTGCTTTCTCGTCTACCCCGTGGTTTCTACACTCAGCAACTGGACATTCCTCTGAAATTGTTCTTGCAAGTCATAGTTTACCCGACAGCTGCTCTTCTTCTCCCCGGACAAACAAGCAGTATCACGACACAATGGCTGCTCCCTCTTCCGCCATTTTCCCCCAAAGCCATGTCGGTTTCGACAGCATCACGTCCCAGATCGAGCGCAAGCTCCTGAAGCGTGGCTTCCAGTTCAACGTCATTTGTGTTGGTAAGTTGGCCGACTCGTCTCGACGCTGCCCGCGCGCCCCTGATGCGTGATGCGGCTCACCCAACTCATCTGCCGGTACATGGTCTAACTCGCGTCTCCCCTCGTTACTAGGTCAAACTGGTCTGGGCAAGTCGACTCTGATCAACACCATCTTTGCCTCGCACCTGATTGATTCCAAGGGTCGTCTCCAGCCTGATGAGCCCATCCGATCCACCACTGAGATCCAGGCCGACTCCCACATCATCGAGGAGAATGGCGTCCGCCTCCGACTCAACATTGTCGACACCCCTGGATACGGAGATCTCGTCAACAACGACCGCTGCTGGGACCCTATCGTCAAATATATCAAGGATCAGCACTCCGCTTACCTGCGCAAGGAGCTCACGGCTCAGCGTGAGCGCTATATCCAGGACACCCGCATCCACTGCTGCTTGTTCTTCATCCAGCCCTCTGGTCACTCTCTGAAGCCCATTGACATTGTCGTTCTCAAGAAGCTCTCCGATGTCGTCAACGTCGTTCCTGTCATTGCCAAGGCTGACACCTTGACCGCCGAAGAACGCCAGGCTTTCAAGCAGAGCATCAAGGAGGAGTTTGCTTTCCACAACCTGAAGATGTACCCGTACGACAACGATGAGTTCGATGAGGAGGAGCGTGCCCTCAACAACCAGATCAAGGTTGGTGCCAATTACCGTGAAAAGCAGCGTGCATACTTGTAGCTAACATGCCATGACAGGGCCTTGTTCCTTTTGCTGTCGTCGGCTCCGAAAAGTCCATCATTGTCAATGGGCAGCAGGTTCGCGGTCGCCAGAACCGCTGGGGTGTCATCAACGTTGAGGACGAGAACCACTGCGAATTCGTCTACCTCCGAAACTTCCTTCTGCGAACCCACCTGCAGGATCTGATCGAGACGACATCTCAGATCCACTACGAGACCTTCCGTGCCAAGCAGCTGCTCGCACTCAAGGAAAGCAGCGCCCACCAAGGTGGTGCCAGCAGCAGACCCATCAGCCCTGCTGCTGATCGTGAGCTGAGCCGCAGCTCTCAACGCATGGCCATGAACGGATACTAAAGAGCGTATCCTGACCAGGACGTCGAGGAGCACGAGAAGTTGGGCGCGTTGGTCATGTTGCGACCACGGGCGAAGGCAGTTAATGCTATGAATTAGGAAAAGTTTGTCTATTATGGTGTCGTGTACAACGAGCAAGGCATCGAGCATGTCTGCCATTCAAGCTTGCGACGGGACATGCCGAGCACATAGCAGGCAGAACGGACCTTACCTTATATACCGAGCAACGAGGCGTGCATGAAGAGGTACTTTGTTACAGAGTGGTCGGGCATGAGGCGAGGATGCCGTGTTTTTTTGGTATTTCTTTGCTCTTGTGACGGCAAGCCTCTTTTGCCAGGCAACGTTTGCTATATCTTTTGCAGGGAGTGCACATTTGCCTCGCGTGTTTTCTCTTTTGTGGTTTCTTTTTAATAGTATGCGCAGGAGCCTTGTCTTACAATATTTATGCTCTAATACGTATGTCTGAGTATTGCCTGTGAATGTCGGTAAATCGTGATGCCTCCCGATGACAGCCTGGATGTGTCTGCTCAGGACCGGACGGCCCTGGAGCCTGTTTCCGAGCGGTTTGGAGTGTTCATAGTTGCCAGATTACATCACGAGCCTCCGTCAGCTACAGCGATCTGCACACAAAATCTCTTTCTTGATTGATCTCTGACGCAGGCTGTTTACCGCTGCGGAAGGCAATATTGAGACAAGCCAGGGAGAAGCTGCCCGTCGCGGCGCAACGACTGGCTGGACCTCATACCCGTGATGAGGGGTGAAAGCGTCTACCAGCTGTGAATAGGGAAGAATGTGCACGTCTGATTGAATGGCGTGCCATTCGACATTGCCGTTCAATCGAAGTCGTCTTGTATTTTACCAAGTCTTAGCCATCCCTAGGGTCCATGTGTACTGGGTGACTGAGTAGGTACCTACCCAGGCGTGCCCGGCTGCCAGGTGGTTGGTCAAGGCTCATATCATCAATGCCCACCTCTAATCAGACCCAGGCGTGCCAGGCTTTTTGGTGCCTTGCACTAGTACCATGTCGGTACAGCGCGTGGCATCGCTCAGGAACCAATCGCCCGGCGCAATTCAGTGGGCAGCAGACCCCCAAAAGGACCACTGTAGCGAATCCCGCGGATTGATTGAGGCCCCCAGCTCCCTCGGGTCGGGGGTTTGAATCCCCCCAATTTTAGCGGGCGGCGTTGCTGCCAGTGGCAGGGCAAGTGGGCAATGACGCGGGCAATGGCGCCCTGGAATTTCATTTAGCGTGTACCTGCAGCGGTTTTATGGCGCTGGGCAGGCTGGGTGGCGCCTGCCCTACACAGTTAGGAAAGGATGAGCCCCCACCCGTTGTCCCCCCTCGTTCCCATCGCCCGTTTGCTTGCAGGCTTCCTGCTCATCTGATTCAGACGCCAGGCGTTCGTCGTTTCGCGCTTCCCTTTTCCTCCTTCAACCACCCAGTCCAGCTTGCCGCGTTCCTTTGGCCGTCGTTGTTTGCTTCTCGGCGTGTCACGCTCGAGTCGACACAGTTTCGATCCTTCTTTTCCAGTCACTCCTTCCCGGACATTTCTTCCATCGTTTGCATTTTCCCCGTTTGCGACGTTGCGCCGCGGTCGATCTCAGCACTTTACTATCGCAAGATAACTTCTTTTCACTTGACATTTAGTTTATCGACAGTAGGCCATCATGCTTGTAAGTTGACTACTGCGACTTTTTCAGATGCAGAGCAGAGAGCTTGAGAATATCGCACACATGCGACGTCTGTGCGTGGTTAAAGATAGCTTCGTTGTCCATGCTGCATATCCCCCAAGCACATCGAGCTAACCAATTGCCCTTCCTAGATTCAAACTGCTCTTATGGCCCTCGCGGCCACGGCTGTTAGCGCCGTCAAGCCTCTTGAGGTCAAGGGCAACGACTTTTACAACCCCGACACGGGCAACAAGTTCCAGATTGTTGGTGTTGGCTACCAGCCCGGCGGCAGCGCCGGCTACAAGCCTGATGAGAAGAAGGACCCCTTGACTGACGCTGATGCTTGCATGCGTGATGCTGCGCTCATGCAAATTCTTGGCATCAACACTGTCCGTGTCTACAACATAGACCCCTACCTTGACCATGACAAGTGCGCCAGTATTTTCAATGCTGTGAGTTGTTTTCTTCGATTGAACTGCTTGCCGCCATACTGATAACCTCTAGGCTGGCATGTACTTGATCATTGACGTCAACTCCCCCCTCCCTGGCGAGGCCATCACCTCGTTCAACCCTTGGGAGAGCTACTTTGGCGGCTACGTCAACCGCACGTTTGCCGTCATGGAGGCGTTTGCCAACTACCCCAACACACTTCTCTACTTCTCCGGAAACGAAGTCATCAACGATCTGCCCTCAGCTAATGTCACCCCTCCTTACATCCGTGCCGTTACTCGTGATCTCAAGAACTACGTCAAGAAAAACTTCAAGCGCCAGATTCCCGTCGGCTACTCCGCCGCCGACGTTCGCGATTACACGTACGACACTTGGAATTACTGCCAATGCACCATTGATGGCGAAGAGGACAACATGAGCCGCGGTGATGTTTACGGCCTCAACTCTTACAGCTGGTGCGGTATCGATGCCACTTACACCTCCTCTTCCTACAACGAACTTACCGACAACTTCAAGTCGAGCTCTGTGCCTGTTTTCTTCTCCGAATACGGTTGCAACCAGCCCCTCGGCGAGCCACGCTACTGGAACGAGTCTGTTGCTCTCTACGGCGACAAGATGAATGGTGTCTTCTCCGGTGGTCTCGTCTACGAATATTCCGAGGAAGCCAAAAACTACGGCCTTGTCAACCTCACCACTGACGGTGCCACGCTACTGGGAGACTATAACCGCCTCAAAAACAAGCTTACCAAGGTTGACTGGAAGAGTGTCATGGCCCAGAAGGCTCCCCAGAAGGATATTGACCCTCCCAAGTGCGACGAGAAGCTCATCACCCACAATGGCTTCCTTGCCAACTGGACTCTTCCCCCTCCCCCTGACAACACCAAAGACATGATTGAGAACGGTGTCACCCCCAAGCGCAACGGCAAGCTTGTCGATATCAGCGACTTCAAGGTCTCTCTCAAGGTTTTCGATGAGCAGGGCAACGAGATGAAGGACCTTAAGGTTGTCGCCTTTTCGAACGATGAAGTCAACTACCCGGGCAAGATTAGCACCGATACTGGCAAGGAAACCAATTCCTCGAGCAACTCCACCACTGGCGGTGATAACAACACCACAGGCGATAGCAAGGGCGATGGCAAGGGTGATGGCAAGGGTGATGGCAAGGATGACAAGGACAACGGAGCTGCCTTTGCCGCCCCTATGATGCTCGTCGCGGCTCTACCTGCCCTTGCCATGGTCTTTGCTTAGTTGGCATGATACTAGGAGCGCGTGCGGTGATGTGGCCCCATGGAGATGAGATGCAAGACAGTGAGCTGTCTTTTGCTAATATATGATCTGATTCTCAATTGGTTCCTACTGTACAAACTATAGATTGCTTTACGCCATTGTATGCAGCTAAATAATATACCAACCCAAGCGCCTGATTTCCCATATGAATTTCCGAATGGATCCAGTGATTTGTAGAAGCAAGAACGATGTAGTTTTCAAGAGTCTTTGGCGTGCTCGCAAGTGGTGCAGCAAGGGTTCGTGGAGCAGGGTAGGCAGTACTCGTGCGTGCCAAAATCTGCACATTTACAGCAGGAAGTGCAGCAGCCATTGACCATAGTAAGGCGCGATGCGACGGCCATTGTGTCTTTGTTTTGAGGTGTGTCAAGGATGGAACGGCGTATGTTGTTTGACGTCGTTTAAAGCTGTGGAAAAAGGTATGAAACAACTGCTTCGGGGGGAGTATAATCTTGTCCGAGACGGATGAGAAGTTGTAGTTTCTGATGTTTTCGGGTATTGTACTTTTAAGAAAAGAGAAAAGAGAGCGTGGCCCCCTTTGCTAATATAGCTGACCGATGTCGCGTCCCACAGGGGGCCCAAAGGAGACGGAGGTGCGTGCAAGTCGGATCATGGGATTTTTTTTTCTGGCACAAGCTCAGCCCCCAACAAAGAGAGCCATCCATTCTCCACGCACGGAGCGGTACATGTTTCCCTTTGTTGTGCAAGAAGAAGCTGCACGGCTCCGGCGGCTTCTTGGCAGCGTAGCGACACCAGGGATAATGAGGCCAAGTTGCGGCGTGTCCGGGGGGTTGTAAGCTGCAAGCTGCAAGCCGTAACAGAGAGAGACATGTTGCACAAGTTACATCTCGAGTAGGGGTTGTTGGGATAAACATGAATTCTTCTACATGGCTGTAAATGAAACTCTGTTCCGGAGTCTGGAACCTGGGGTACTGTTGATTATAATTTTCCCCCTTTCTTTTCCCTCTGTGGCTCTTTTCTCGTGCGTTTTCCCATTGTTGCCTGTTTGAGTCATTCGAAGCGGTGTCGGGTCGAGTTGCTGCATTGGGGGCCGCGGCATTGAGAGTCAGCGGAATGAATAGCGACGGTAATCTTTGTTCAAAAGAGCGGACTAGACGTGGCAGTTTCCTTTGTCCCTTTTTGAAACACGATTTCTCTCGTTTCGACAACCGGGCATGATGAAATCACGCCATGCTCACCGACGGGAACACATCAACGACTCGGTGAGAGAGAAGTTGCTTCCTCGGCGGGAAGAGAAAATTTCGGAGAGATTTAGCCATGGGGGCGTTGAGGAATGTTTCGGGACAATAAAACAACCGTCATATCATTTCTCAACCTTGTCAATGACGGACGGACATTATTGGCACAGTCGCGCATGTCCGAACAGAACCATGTCTGCAGCCCGTCATCTGGTGATACGTCACGTTGCACAAACCGATTCCGAAGAATATTTCTTCCCAGCATCGTCAATGTGGGTAAACGAGTTTGTTCTGCTGCGACCATCGCGGGAGAGAAGACAAAAAAGGGGGCCAATGCCAACAGGGGATTGTACGACTTGAACTCGTCATTGATGGGGAGACAACAACCCACCCTGCCTAATACGGGAACATGATGTGGTGGCACGAAGCCCAGGGGCAGCATCACTGGAGGCATGTGACGGCTTGTGCATGTGTGAGACTGTGGCCGGGCGTCGGCCGAGGGCGTTGACGATTGTCAATGCCATTGTTACAAAAGTTTCCGACTCGAGAGAAAATGAGGGGAAAATGTGACACGATGGCTGCTAGAAGAGGAGCAAGTATGTATGGCTGAAGATCTACGTTCGTGGCGATGGGGTTACAACAGGAGAACAACAGCACAGGCCATCACCAGACCTACGACGGTGCTGCTGCCCACCTTGCTACCAGCGCCCTTTTTGTCACCGCTGCCGTCCTTGCCAGTCTTACCACCATTGCCACCGTTGCCACCGTCGTTGTCACCGTTGCCGGTGGTGGTGCTATTGCTGCCGCTGCTGCTGCTGCTGCCGCCAGAAGTCGAGCTGGACGAGATGCCGCCCGTCTTGGCCGTGTACGGCGCGTCGCCCGCTCTGGCCAAGAGGGGCGCGACGGACGACAGCACGTTGCACTCGGTGCCGGCGTTGGCCTTGTCGTCAAACTCGCCCGAGGTCCAGGCGAAGCCGCAGGCGTGATCCGGGCCGGCGCACGACTTTACGGCGGCCTCGGCCGACTTTTGCAGGACGGGCAGCACAGTGTCGGCAATGTGCGGGGCGACCTGGGCGGCGCTGGCGAGCATTTGCACAAAGATGCCCTTGAAAAAGGTCAAGTCGGAGCCGCACTTGCCAGAGGACTCGCAGGCGACCTCGAAGGCGGCGCCGTCCTTGAAGAATACCTTGAGGCTGTGCTCGAGGACGCTGTCGAGACGATCCTTCCACTTGGAGTCGGTGGTCTGGTGCACCCGTGTCAGTTGCACTTCGCGTCAAGGCCAAAATAGCATGGGGGATTATACACACCGAATTGTACATGTGGGCAGCGCCGAGAATGTAGACGCCGCTGTTGTAGCTAAACTCGACTTTGTTGATGTCGCCGCAGTCCGGCAGAGTGTGCGTGCCGTCGTAGATGGCGCCGTCCTTGATGAGACCAATTTCCTCGACCCAGTCCCAGGCCTTGTCGGCCCAGTCGCCAAACGTGCTGTTGCCGGTGTAGCGATGGAGGCGAGCGCCGAGGTTCACCAGAACACCAGTGGAGATGGCTGCATTTGACGTTGGTCAGCGTTCCCCCCATGAACTCGACCAGAACAGAAGATGTACTCACAGTTCTTGTACTCGTACCCGACGTTGGTGGGGAAGATCTGCCAGCGCAGGCCACCATTGCACGCCTTTGTGTCCCAGCGCTGCGCGAGGTTGTCAAAGACGGTCTGCGCGAGGGCGAGCCACTGCGGCTGGTCGCGGGGCGGGTTGGCAAACTTGCGCTCCGCGGCCGTCATGGCGGCAATGGCCCAGAAGCCCTGGTCGTCGTTGCCCATGCCGGCCGTCTGGTTGGCCGGCATGTAGTCGCGGCCGTCGCCGGCCTGCCACAGCAGGCCCCTCGTGACAACGTCGTTATGGGACGAGTCGCCGGTAAAGTGCCAGTAGTCGACGAGCGACGCCCACATGGCAGAGGCCGACCACCAGTAGTAGTTGCCGGCGGACGGCGGCGTGCCGGGCAGGACGCCGGGGGTCTCGCCCTCTTCATCGCCCTCGTAGTACTTGAGGAGGTTGCCGGCGACAGTCTTGGCGGTAGACTTGATGTCGGCTAGAAGGGGTGGTGTTAGTGGACAAGCTTTGAGACGTTCGGGATTGAGATGAAGTCGAGCTAAACTCATGGCATGTTCTGAGGGTTTACGTACAGTCGGAGCTGATTGATAGGCCATCGGCAGCGGCGGCGTGAAAGGAGAATAGGGCAGTGGCCGTGACGCCCACCACGGTCGTGGGGAACCGCATGGCAAAAAGGCAACGAAAAAGGAAACGACAGACTAAAGGTGAGGTTGGAGCGAAATGTGCTTCTCCGTGATCGCGTAATGTCCAAAAGAGAGAATACGGTAGGAATATAAAATAAAAACAGTCACTGGCAATACAAGGCAAAGGGGATGACGGAGACTCCCCCCACAAGGCGCCTGGTGCCTGGGAAATTTTGCTGTGAATCGCCAAGGAGCTAATTACAAGGCTACGAGAGAAAGGGCAGCGAACATGTGCTCATGTCGGCATGCGCCACTGTCGTTTTCAAGAGATATGCTGGCTGCGCATGTATATCGCCAGCTCGTTCCGACAAGAAAGGCCCCGATTTACAATCAACGGCAGCTACCAAGACACGAGCCAGGCAGTTCTCAGCTTGGCGCAGAAGGGCGGGTGGTATGCATGACCCTAACCCTATGTGACGAATACACATCAACATATGCCCTTTGTGCCTGATCAATCCCAGACGTGAGAAGGCGGCTCGTTCGTTACAGTTCGCCAAAGGAGGACTTGTGGGGGGTTGGTTCTACAAGTAACCACACCACGCTCTCAACTATCCAGATTCTTAGCTCTTCGACTGAGGCGTTTCGTATGTTTAAAAATACATTTTTCTCAATGTCGGAAAACTGGTGGAGCTGTACCGGTTCGCCAAAGCGTTGCGAGGCACAAAAGTTGGCGGGTTTCGATGGACTGGGGGCTTTTCAGATTTCTGCCTCGCTGTTGTAGGTGAACAACAGCATGTTTCGATTTCCTAAACAGGCATTTGAGATAGCCCTGCCAAGGCGCTGCATTTTTAATGTTGAAGAAAAAGTCAAATGCGTCTGCCTACCGAATGTGCCTCGATTTTGATGGTTGGATGCTAACTAGGGGAGCAAGAAAAGAAATCTTCACTTGGTCCCGAAAAAAGACAAAGAGACGGCTCTTCCCATGGGGGTTGATTTGAGACAAATCTGAAGCAAATTCTTTGGCGTAGAAAATTGGATTGGCTGGCAACGAGTCAGGTCGCGAAAGACGCCCAAGGCAACATGATGGACACTTTACCCTTGCAACTTGATGAACAGAGAATATGCACCCTTACAATGCCCAGCAGCGGCCTAGACAATGAACCACGAGCAGGATTTCAGGCGAAGCGCGTCAATGCCGCGCGTGATACTTGCTGCATGCGAGGCCCGCTCTTACCCGTAAGAGGATGATGCCAACACGATGTCAGGGACACAATGCGTAGACGGGCCTGGGCTGCAACGGAAGGTGCCTTTTTTTTTTCTTCTTCAAGTTCGTTCGATTATTGCAGCGGCATACAAGCATTGACTCCGGATGGCCTCTCTCCCTCATTGGCCCAATCCGCTGCTAAACTTCCAGTAGTCGCATGGGCAATGGGACATTCCCCGAGACCGGCGTTACCGACAACGTTCGACCCAAACCATTTCCTGGGGCGCATGATCAGCGGCCTTCACTTACGAGATACCCACTTACATGCCTCAAACCGTCTCCGTGGATCAGGCACCACTGCCACAGCTTCGGTATCCCGCGCCGGGGGTACTAAAGTCATTGGTCGGCCTCGCCCCGTAGCCGCGTGGCACGACACTGACTCGAAAGCACTCTGTAAAATAAGGAGGAAATATCCTGAGATGCTTGCCAGCAGTAGCCCCAGCTGCGATGCTGTTGGCAGAGCATGGTCAAGACATGCGACCTCGAGGTACTTGCCGTACTAAAAAAGATACTTGACTCAGCTGACTATATGCCATGCCACTCGATTCTAGCAGCGCTGAAGAATGACAATATTTAACACTCATAACATTCGGTTTGGCTTGTGCCCATATCCTGATCCAACCCAACTAACAGTAAAACTCGACAGCAGTCTTTGCTGCAAGATCAACGCAAGCCAAGGCCATTTTCTTTCGAGGTTGCGATGCTTTCCTTGGCTAGCGTCCTGGAACAAGTAGCTGCGACAACTGTCTGAAGTCTGGAGCGCCGGCCATCTCTGGTTCGGAACCAGAATTCCGCACACTCACTTCTACTACCATGGGACCCGATTGGCGACATATTGGTAGCTGCCCCAGTATATGTACTCAAGTGTATGAGACCGCTGACCCTGCGCAGCGAAATACAAGGCGCACAACTGACTTGCTACCTGGACTATTTCCGCAAAGGTAGTGCCGGCGTTCTCGTCTCCTCCGAATTAGCTCCCGGTCCCGGCTATGCCGACTCCACATGAGTTCAACGGTTTCTACGAAACGACCGATCAACAGTTGTAAAGGCCTGGCTAAGGAGTCAATATCACTCCATGGGACTGGAACCAGGTAGAGGTGCTCTACTCAATTCTAGCATCACGGTAGGCAGTGCTCGTCGACCCATGTGGCAGACGTTTGAGAGTGCCCAGCAATTCGTGAAAACAGCCAGAGTCTGTTGAAAGACGGCTTCGGCCGGGCTGACTGGAGAAGAGCAAGCCGCGGAGATGTACAGCGCGCCGCTCCACTACCTTATTGATCGCAGTCCCAAGGACTTCGACTGACTCTCAACAGGAGGGTCAAGCAAGGCAATATTTCGAGTGCAGGCTAATGCTAGCAAAGCTTTACAGTTACTCTTGATTGAACAACTGCATTATTAAAAGAGTCAACTTCCATCCACGGCTTCCATTGTAGATCATCGCAACCCAGACAACTCACATACAACCCTTCCAGCGCCTGAGCCTCCACTCCCCTTCGAAACCAACATGCCTTCCATTTCAAAGATGGCCGCCACTTCGCTGGCTCTGACATCCGCTTTGTTTATGTCTGGCGCCTTTGCTGCCGCCATCCAAGGCGAAGGGCTCGAGAGATGCGACTTCGACTCTGAGTCGGCGCTGAGCCCGAGCCCCGCGGGTGACGTCGCCAAACGACAGAGCAACGCGGATCCTGACGCCACCCTGGAAAGTATCTTTGGCAAGCCTCCTACCGGTAGCGAACAGCAGACTAGCTCGGACGGCCTCGAGAGTGTCTCTGGCAAACCGGCTGCCGGCGGCGAACAGCAGCTTAGCCCAGAGTATCTCGAGAGCATTTTTGGCAAGCCCCCTGCCGGCAGCCAACAGCAACAGAGCACGGACGACCTCGAGAGTGTCTCTGGCGGCCCGGCTGCCGGCGATGAACAGCAGCTTAGCCCAGAATATCTCGAAGGCATCTTTGGCAAGCCTCCTCCCGCCCCCGAGGGCGCCACCGCGAATGTCCCCGAGAGCACTGACCAGAAACCTGCCACCAATGATGACGGCCGTGTACTCAGTGTCGGCGTTTACATGCACATTGTCGGCAAGCCCGGCAGCAACGAGTCGGCCGAGTTTTTCCTGAGCGTATGTTCTACCAAGAAAAGAGCTTTGCATCAAGCACACTTACCAAAACATCTATAGCGTGGGGATCTCGACAAGCAGATTGACGCCATGAATAAGTTCTATACACCCGCCAACATTTCCTTTCACCTGTTGGATGCGGACTGGACA
The DNA here is from genome assembly GCA_030778065.1 of Akanthomyces uredinophilus. Lineage (NCBI taxonomy): Eukaryota > Fungi > Ascomycota > Sordariomycetes > Hypocreales > Cordycipitaceae > Akanthomyces > Akanthomyces uredinophilus. The sequence goes on along the minus strand of JAPFRW010000164.1, from coordinate 29,266 downwards.
AGGGACATTCTGCTCTCCAGCTCCCGAGGCTTGCGGACACCTCTGGCGCACAGCCTGCACAGGGGCACGGTCGCGGACCTCAACATGTTCTGGGTCAAGCCCAACAGCCTCCGCTACGGCGGAACCTCAAAGACCTTTTTCGCGGGCGGCGAGGACGTCAAGTCTGACGGCGTCATCATTGGCACCAACACGATCCCGGGCGGCTCCCACCCCGTCATGAACCTGGGCGTGACGGGTGTTCACGAAGCCGGCCACTGGCTCGGACTTAGGCACACGAGCTTCACCCAGCCGGGGGATTGCGAGCCCAACTGGCTCAACAACCCTGGCCAAGGCAACGAGCAAGTTTCGATCCATCCCATGTGACTGGAAGACGCGGGCAATGCTAATTTCATTAGGCCATGCGGACACCGATGCGATTCAAACTTTATGAGCTACGGCGCCGAGTAAGTTTCAACTCTTTGATGGATAGTATCAGCTAATCCAACACATTCTGCAGTGCATGCTTGACAGAATTTACCCCTCAGCAGATCAAGACTATGCGAGACATTGCGATTAACAAGCGTGGGCTTTAGCTGGTAGACGTGTAAGAAGTGCTCCGAGGGTTTTGCGTAGCCGTTGGTGTTCAGATTGTTGTTCGAGTCCAAAGCCTTCTAAAGCTCAGAGTAGAATTGCCAGTCCCTTTTGATAAGCTCCCTCGCTACCACAAATAAATCAAATTAAGATTCTGCCTCGCGAATGGTGTCAGAATTTCGCTTTTTCTTCAGGTTTCAGTAATGCTTCGAAATTGCGCGAGCTAAAATAAGAATCTAGGCTCCAGCATCTTTCTACATACTTTTTATAAGCTGCGACAGCTGGAAAGAACAAACAAACTATAATTTCTCGATGTGTCAAATTATTGTTTAGGCAGTCATCTTGTGTTTCAGCATGCTGTTGTATTCACTTGCGAGCGGGTGGGCTGGTCAACATGGGTTTACTACATCTTTGCTATTATAATATTTTTCTTCTCTGTAGCGAATCAGCCGCTCGGGATCTCTTATCGCCAAACGGATGCCCCCGTCTGGTGGACCAAAGGACGGGTCAAAATAGAGTCCGACGGCGGAATATAGATGGCCGCGAACCGAGCATTCCGTCCACCGTCCGGGCCCGATAAATGGAGCGACGCATCACCGGCCTCCGTTCCTGCAGGCGGCAGCCTCGCGGTAGCCTCGGTTCAGCTCATTGTTCTCTACAGAGCGATTATCATGATTGCAATTCCCGCTTGGTGGCCATCGGCTCTGTAGGAGTGTGAGGGCGGTGACTTATAAAGCACCCTTTCAGGACTTTTTACACTCCCAGAGCTTTCCTTGACAGACTTCTCCCAACACCACACAAGCAATTCCCCGCCCTTTTTCTTTAAAAAAAGATAAAGAAAAAGTCCGGCTGGCTCAATCGATATATCGCACAATGACTCTCGCATCTTTTCAAAGGCTGCTTGAAAGCCTAGTCGAACCGTGGCTCACAATCGCCCTCTCCGTTGCCCTCATTCCGTACACAACTATACACCTCATACTCTCCGGCAATGCTCACACCATCTTCTCCGCATCCGACTTTTCCAACGCGCTGTTTGCTAGAGTATGGGTCATTATAGGTCCCATCGCAAGGTCTCGCGCGCAAAAGCTCGTCGTTCCTTTGCTCGAGGGCAGAATATCCGGAGGCAAGGCGCACGACGAAGTTGTGTCTGTTCCCCTGCATGGCACCGTGTTGGAAGTCGGCGCTGGGACGGGAGAGTGGGCGGACGTGCTCGCTCGGATCCATGCCCGGGGAGACACCGGGCCTATTGCTCGGAACGGGTCGCGAAACAGAAAGCATAATACCGGTGGTGTCACCAAAATATATGGCGTTGAGCCCAACGCGCACTCAGCAGCGCTGTTGCAGAAGCGAGTCGATGAAGTAGGGCTGAGTGGTGTGTATAAGGTGGCGCCGGTCGGAATTGAGTCCGTCACTGATCCGTCAGCTTGGTATGGCATTATTGAACGAGGCAGCGTGGATTGCATCGTCAGTATCCGCTGCATGTGCAGCATCCCGGCACCTGAAAAGAACATGCAGCTCTTGTATGAATTGCTAAAGCCCGGTGGGAGCTGGTACGTGTTTGAGCATGTCAGGGCAACTCGTGGCGCCCCGTTTGTGCCTTTGTATCAGCGTAAGTGATTGGAACCCCAATGTCTGTAGGACTTGATTGGCTAAACTGGACAGGCTTCATGGATTGCATTTGGAAGAGGCTCATGGGTTCCTGTCGTCTGTGTCGTCCGACCGAGCAGACGCTTCGCCAAGTTGGCCCATGGACGAAGTTTGACCTCAATGTGTCGCCTGGAGATTCGGTTTGCGCCATCTTACCGCACGTTGTCGGCGTTTTGACCAAGTAACAACGTGTACATGTTATTCATTTAGAGACGCATCACTCCGGAAGCTTAGCTACTCGCTATAATCTAGAGTAAATTTGCTTATACAAGAATCATTACAGTGTCAGCATTTGGCCCTTCTCTCACATCTCTACTACCCTCGCAGTCCTCTCAGTCGCGCTCGCCTGGCCAAGGATTGCGGCGTCGGGCCCATCCCCCACCACATCTCCTGCAGCCCATCCGCGTCCCCGTGCACCGGCATGCTGCCGCCGCCGAGCTCCTCGCTGCCGCGGACGCTCCTCGTGAGCCGCGTCGGCGGCACGCACGACCGGTCCTCGACGTCCCACAGATCGCTGTAGACAATCTCGGCCGGCACCTTGAACACGGGCCGGTACCAGTTGCGCTCGTCGTGCGGGTCGTCGGGGTCGTGCGGCTCCTCGGGCCCGTGGGGGTCCGCCGTCGCCGCCTCCATGACGACCAGCAGGAACGGCGCGTCGGGCCGCCAGTACTCGGACTCGACGGTCGGAAAGTCGGAGCCGTCGTCGGCGAGCGACAGCACAGAGCCGACGGCCTGCGGTGACGCGCACAGGAACATGGTGTAGTCCATGCCGGGCGGCAGCTGCTTCTGCGCGCGGAGCTGCCGGTGGCGCTCCCGCAGCGTCTCGGCGCTCGCGCCATCCAGGGTCGCGTCCTCGATCCAGTGCAGCGTGAACTTCTGACGCGCCTCGACCACTTCTGGGTACTCGTGCCAGCGGTGCCATCGCACGACGCTGTCAAACGGGAGGCTCAGGAACCGCGTCACTCGCTCCTTGTACTTGTTCCACTTGGCCTCGTCGTCGTAGAGGGCTGTCCGAAAGGCCACGAAGCCGACTTCGCCGCCGCCGTGGTGTTCCTTCCAACGTTTAATGAAATCCGGTCTGCTATAGTCTGGAGGTGGTACGCCCTCTGCGACCATTTTCCTGTCCAGCCAGATCGTATTCTTCTTGTGCAAGTGCTTGTTCATCTTCTCAAACTCAACCTCGCCCAGCACGTCCAAGAGGCCCAACCGCATCTTCTCAATCTCTTCCGGGTCTGTGTCGTCAAAGTTTAGCTCTGGGTGGCTCCAGCGTGCCCAATTCCATCCGGGCGCCCAGTATGAGCTGGTGGCGTCCGAGTACGGCTCATCCTTGGGCTTGCGCTGCGTCTGCACCGCCGTCTGGGCTTCGGCCATGACGGTCGGCGCCGCTGGGCACACTAGGTCAATCGCCGGAAAGTGAAGAAGATGGATGCCACTGACGGATGGCACTCAGATTGATGGATTCGCGACGGTCGCGGCGAAATTGCTAATTGGCAGCTCACTGTTGCTCATGTTTGTGCAAGGTTAGGGAAGAGTTGGACGTGGGCGGTCTGCGGATCTACATGGCACCGCGCTACAACTGCTTGTGACTCTAGGCAGCCATCGCCAGAATTAAAGACTTTGGCAGCTCAATTCATCATAATATTTTCATCATAATATTTTCATCATATATACTAGGGCTTGTATCGTTGTAAATCATACTTCATGATACTTAGGCCTTGACGCAGACGTTGACATCGGCCTGAAGGTTCGAGCAATCCTTGTTGAGACCGCCGTTGAGCTTGTGGAAATCCTTGTCCGAGATCTTGAACTTCTTCTCGAGCGCCTGGCAGTTGTCACCCTTCTTGACCTTGTACCACTGGCCGCATTTGCAGACGCTTCCGGGCTGGGTCGGGGTAGGGTGGTTCTCGGTGCATCTGCTGGGAGTGCCAGCAACGCCTGGTTTTTCATGTGAGTGCTCATTCAAACAATTTTGCCAACCTAGCGGCCCCTCTCTCAGAGCAACTCTTCCCCGGATCAAGACTCACCGACGCAGTAGTAGTAGCCACCGAGCAGGGACTCGCAGTTCTTGCCCACGGCGGGGTTCCATTTGTAAAAGTCGGCAAACTTGAAGACGCCGTAGTCATTGACAATCTTTTGGCAGCTGTCGCCCGGCTTGGCCTTGTAGTAGGACTTGCAGTCTTTGGTGATGCCGTCCTGGACAGGGTCCGGGACGGCAGCAGCCGCCGCCTCCTGTGCTGGGGTAGCGGCCGCGGCGGCGAGAGGTAGAAGAATGGCGGAAACGACGGAGAACTTCATTGTGTATATGTATACTTCAACTTTTCAAATTGTGACACCAATTGTGTTTGACAAGCCATGCAGCCCTCTTTATATACCTCAATGGCCAACATTTCAATGTGGCAAGTCCTGGCAAACGAATCAAGCATAACCTCGGAGCCTTTACTAGCTCATGTAAGAAGCTGGGCAACTAGACAAAAAATGAAAGACGAAAATGTTTCCTTGGAGGAAATGGTGGGCATCCACGTCTGGATCCTGGATTTAAAATCGGAGACAATTCGCTTACATCTACTCTATTTACTTGGCATCTCCAAAGGCGCCTACTTCTTTTGGGTTCGTCCATGCCGGACCCCAGTGGAACTGATGATTCCGGCGCTACCAAGTTCAGGCACCGCCGAACAAAGGTCAACGGACTATATTTGACATGACTAAACGAGCCGCCGCTCTTAAAAAAAGGCAATCGTGTCTTTTCGGGCCAAGAAACTGTCTTATTCAAAGGGTGCACCCGTTCTCGGACTCGCAGCATCTTCTGATAGAGAACACCAGCCAAATCCAAGATCGATCTACATCGCCAAGTGTTTGGCAGCGAATCAGAAGCAGGCTAGTCTCCCGAAGCGGCAGGCAGTCACACATCGACAAAAGACAAAAAAGACTCAAGAACTTTATGTGTAGAAATAATCTCAATTTTCTCAACACGTACGTTCGCGTCATGAGGAAAAGACAGATACCCATTGAACAACGCTTGTATTTGAGTACATGTAATACGCTAGATAGAGATGCTGATATCTATGGCTCGCTTATGAATCTTCAAACTTCTTGGGCACACGATGGTAGACAATGACGTTCGTGCCATCCGCCAAAGGCTCGTTGTGCGGCACCAGCTCATACTTGCCAATCTTTGGGGCGGCCACCCACCAGACAAGCCAGTACAACACAGACGCAAGCAAGACGGCAATTCCCACCACGCAGTAGAGCCAGTATGGCAGCGGTGGTGTATCTCCCTTGCCTCCCGGTGGCCGAAGAAACGGCGCTACCAACTGAAACGCCTGGCCGAGCATATAAAAGACGGCAATAGGCCACCACACCTTGAAGGGGCGGTGCGTGTTCGGCTCGCTGTACCGAAGGTAGAAGAGGCCCGTGACGACGAGAAAATTGATGACGGATCCGGGGTAGCCCTCAAGGTCTAGAATAAAGTTGTACGCATTTCCAAAAGGAATTGCGACAATGACAATGAAAGATGGGATAAAATGGAGAATCAGCCCGGCCGAGGGGGAGCCGAACGGCCAACTCGAGGCCCAGAAGCGAGGAGCTGGAATCACGCCTTCTTTGGCCAGTTCTTGGTTGACGCGTGCCTGCGCAAACGTGACCGTCATGACATTGCCTAGGGCGGACAAGGCAACGAGGACGCTCAGCGCGCGTTTGGCCGCAACGCCAAAGACTTTGCCCATGAAGTAGGCGGCGACCGTGGTGCCGCTCTTGGCGATTTCCTGGGGCGTTGCCGCGGCAAAGTATGCGACGTTGGCAAGGAGATATAGAATACCGCAGACAGAGAGCCCGAGAGGCCCTGCAATCTTGATTGTTCGGACGGGGTTCTTGACTTCGTTGAGGACGTACATGGCGTTTGACCATCTGTGCGCTGATTAGCGATTATACCGATCTTGCATCGGCATAAAGGAAAACTTGCCCAGCATAAGAGTTTAGCACTTTAAAAAGCGCCGTCGCGTAATTGTTACCAGATTGCGCCGAGTTTGCAAAGGCGTCTCGAAAGCTGGCGTGGGGATCGTGGACGCTGGACACGCCGCCGCCGAGGACCACCCATCCGGTCACGACGATGAAGAGCAAGAGGACAATCTTCAAAACGGTGAAGAAGTTCATGCCGTGCACGCCGACTTTGGGAAAAAAGGTGTGGATGACCGTGACAAAGACGATGACGCCAATGGCAATGCCTCGCTTCTCCCACTCGCTCGCTACACGGCCCGCCGCAATGACGATATTGGATGCAAAGATGATGCAGCCCGACGCTGCCATCAATCAGCGGTTTGCCTCAGCGCAAAGATGAAGCAGCGCAGCTTACCTGTGAAGCCCAGCGCGATGGCCTGGACGGCAAAGACCGACGTGATGAGCATCTTGGGTCGTCGGTAGGCGGCCTCGAGGTAGACCTTTTCGCCGCCGCTGCGCGGAATCATGCAGGCAAACTCTAGCCACACGCAAAGACCGCAGATGGAGAGCAAGAGACCCAGGACCCAAAGCATGAGCGATGCGCCGACGCTGCCGACACCGGCGACAATGGCGGAAGGGGTCGAGAAGATGCCTGTTCCGATGATGCGACCGACACTATAGCTCTCAGTCAGCTACGCGGCTTCCAATCAGAGACTCTCCAGTCTGGTACAACTCGTACATTAAAAACGTCGTGCTGACAATGCCAAGGTGGCGCCCCAAGCCGCCGGTCGTGTACTGGTCAAAGGTGAGGTTGCCGACGCCTTCATCCACGCCGGTACCATGGCTCACTTGGGGCTCGACACCACCCTTCGACTGGCTCGGGTTTTCCGACAAAGAAATAGTCATGACTGTCGCGTGCTCCTTTGACTGCAAAGTCGCAAGTAGGAAAGGGGGAAAGAAGGTTGCGTGTCACCAACGTATATATAAAAATGCGATTGTACACGACAAGGTTCAATCGTGGCAGCCCCGATAAAGACTAGGCAGCAGGTTGAATTTTTGCAATAAGCGCGCCATTAGCCTAAACTTTCCAGTGTTTTGCCCTCCAGGGACGCTTCTGATAAGACGGCGGTGACATGAACGGGGTGCGCTATGGCGTGATCTGACAGTTGGAGGCACGATGGCCTTGTTGCCGGGGGGAAGGACCCTCCGACAGGGACTCGGCCGCGCCGAAGCGTAGTAAATCATCTCTCATCATTGGAGGATGCAAAAGCTGTGGCTGGCATGACGCAACGTACAGACACAATTTCCAACGCCAACACTATAATGGCTGGAGACTTGGGCGCCATTTCGAGGGTCACGCCGAGCGGGAGCGCTAGTCTCGGACCGCATTGCCGACTTGGCTGTCGATGCCAAGTCGTCGATCCGTGTCAATTAAACTTATTGCATACAACATAACTCGCAACAGGGGTTGTACAAGATAATGGCGTTTTCTATCCCACGGCCTTTCGACATGAGCTCGTCAGGGGAAAAGAATCAAGCCGGCAAGCAGTAACGCCCCGGTGCGCCGACACTGTCCTCAGCAGCGTTTTGCAACGGGCGCGACTGGGTGGGGAGGACGCCTCTTTTAAATTCCGACATTGCCCACCAGTATTGCATTAGTCGGACGCCACTGAATTCGTCACCAGTATAAGGACATGTGTAATCTGCACAGGCCTTGCTTCATGCAAGGCTGTCGGCCTTGTACAATTTCATGGCGAGCGGAACTTTGTCGCACTAGGGAGCAGTTGATACAAATTCAGATTTCAGTCCAATGACACTTTGAAGAGGACAGCAGCGAACCCTTCGCAAAAGCCTCTAGAGTTTTGAATTCATTCCACCTGCTCGACCGGTCATATTGTCTCGGCCCGTCCCCCGTAAGCCGGAAGTCAGCAGGCCTAGTCGCCCGGCAATTGGCCGTGCTGGTTGCTGTTCAAGCTTGGCCATTTTCCAAGTGGCTGTCTGGAGCATCACCCGTGTTCCGAACCCAGCTTCGCAGCAGTCCAGTGTGCTCTTCTTGGGTCAAAGGTTGTGCTTTTGCGGCATCTACTATTTTGTCTTCTTTGCTGCGTTACAAGCCGTCGTGAATTCTTTTAGAAGAGACTAGCCTGGATGTCAGTATTGTCTGTGCTGAGGAGGGTAGGAACACCACCTACTCCAAAATCATGGTCAGCTAATGACATGAATACCTCGTGCCTATCCATCTTTAATTGCGTCACCCGTGGACTCTTGATGCCAAAGGCAATTCTGGCCAAGAATCTCGGATCATCGCGTACATCGCACGCATTTAGAATTCGCTTGATCCCAGCCAAGTTCGTTTTCTTTTGTATCCTGGGCGGCATGACGGTACGTCTCCCAGTCAGACAATGTGTGCAATGACCGCATTTAGATTTCCGGTCGGGCAAGTCCATGCCAAAGTGTTGCGCCAACGCCAGAGCTATACACTTATCCCCCGTGATGAAATCCTCGACTTGTTTTACGCGGCGCAAGGCATCCTCCTCGCGTCGTGAAAGATCCTCGTGTACTTTGTCAACCAGAGATTCAATTTCCTTGTCAGAGGAGGGCAGCGATCGCAAGATGCGATATCTCGGCTCGACGCCACCAGCCTTGAGTTGGATGCGGCCAGTGTCATGCAGTTCGTTGAGTTTACGAATAATGTCGACACGTGGGACGCCTGTCCGTGAAACAACGTTTCCAACATCAATGTACCACCATTTTTGCTTCTTTGTGGCGCCGGCACATATTGCCTTGCCTTCCGGAGACATGTCTTTTTTTAGTATTCCAAAATATTCATTTGTTGGTTCAAACTTGTGCTCGCTGTACTCTGGCGTAATTGCTCTGATCAGATCGAACCGTAGCTCAAGCGTTGCATAGATGGTAGCCAGTGGGCCTGTGCGGATGTCGAAATCTTTGGACTGGACGCGGTGATTCGTTTTGAATGTGTCCCCTACCGGTTTGGACGTGTTTTCATGACTAAAGATGTCGTTCATCAGCCCCTTGAGAGACTCGCGTGATGGCAAGTCGCCACGTGCAAAGTTCTCTCGCATGTACCAGTCCTCGGGGCAGATGTAAAACATGCAATCGCTGATTTTCCCGTCCCGCCCGGCACGGCCAATTTGCTGGCAATACTCTTCGATTGTACTCGGAAGGTCAAAGTGGATAATGTTGCGGATGTCCGGCTTGTCAATGCCCATGCCGAATGCAATAGTTGCCACGACAATGTGCACTTTGTTGGCCAAGAACTTGTCCTGGACTTCAGTCTTTGTCTCCACCTTCAAGCCGGCATGAAAGGGCTCCGCCTTGAAGCCCTGCTTTCGCAGATCAGCCGCTATGGACTCGGCTTGCTGCTGGAGTGTGACGTAGACTAGAGTAGGCCCCGGGTGGTCTTTCAAGAACTGAAAGATTAAAGGGTGCTTGTCTTGTTTGGTCTTCACCGCCCGGACGTGGAGGTTGAGATTTGGGCGATAGATGGAGGTGCGAAACACGCCTTGGGGTTGGATATCAAAGGCTGCACAAATATCCTGGGTGACTTTTTGAGTTGCAGTCGCCGTCAGGCAAACTACCCGTTCCGCTTTGATCTCCTCAGCGAATCGAGCAACTTTGAGATATTCGGGCCGGAACGAATGGCCCCATTCGGAAACGCAGTGTGCTTCGTCAACAGCCAGGAGGCGGATACCACCGCGTACATGGCGCATCGTTGCGACAAAGCCTTCGTTGTTCAGCCGCTCTGGGGCACAGTACAGAAGACGAAGTTTGCCTTCGCGCAAGCTCGCGTAAATCTGCTGCTGTTGCTCCCAGGTTTTCGTCGAGTCGAGGCAGTCAGCCGGCAGTCCTCGTCGATGCAGTGCATCCACCTGATCCTTCATCAGGGCAATGAGTGGCGACACTACAATGCTAGTACCATGCTCTCCAGGGGCTCTTGAGCCGCTCCCTAAATCGAGTTGCTCAAAGGCAATGGCCGGTATCTGTTTGATGTGTCAGGGGCCAGCAATACGAGGGTTTCTGCGCCGTGGCGACAAACCTGATAGCAGAGGGACTTCCCAGCACCAGTGGGGAAAATCGACAGAGCATTCTTGCCGGCCAGTAGCCTCTGTATCACGCCTGCTTGCTCGTGACGAAAAGCTTCGTACCCGAATAGTTCGGTGAGCAGTTTTTGAGCGACTCGCATCCGAGCTGGCTCGTTCGCAGTATCCGCTCCATCGAGGACATCATCAGAGAGAACATCAAACTCCCCATTGTCTTGAAGGTCCGATTGGCCATCACCTAGACTTCTTTGCCTTTTCGCCAAGTTTGTGTGGTTGCTGATTTCAGATTCTCGTTTTCGTTTTTCCGTGGAGTCAACATTCTCGCTAGACAGGAGCTGGTCGGCATCTACACCGTCAAAAAGGTCATCTCCGGAATCAAAGTCGCTCATTTTCCTTATATTATGAGGTATGCAGATCGCACTTGGCGATATTCAGGAGCGTACTGTCTTGCGAAAAGAGCGTTGTCAGGGTGTGAGATGAAGGACTACAATGCCATGCTCGCTGGGCGATTTGGGAGAACAGGCGTGTGATTGGTTTCAATTGATCGTAGACCCACTTTTGGTCTTCCCAAGTTGTTGGCAGGAAAAGCGATAGGTTCGTTCAGTAAACTGTGGGCAACGACAGAGATAAAGCGTGGGTAGAATGCGAATCGCTTTGGTAGATCTGAGAAGGTCCTACGACCATCAGCTGCCGCTGACCCGCAGCATATCTTGAGTCCACGAGTTCACCCCACGTCAGCCACCTGTCGAGGACGCCACTAGAGGAGCCTAATGGGCATCTGGTAATTTATTATAATAAATGTGACTCGACAGTAGAAAGAGGTGCGAGTACATGAGCTGGTGTGGTACAGGTTCTGGCTCGGCGGTGGTACTCGCATCATGCGTGCGGCGGTGGTAGAAAGCGCCTACGGGTGTCTTCGTGAGTGTATCACAGTGAGACGCGTTACGATAATTGTACAGATCAAAAATTAGCTAACCCGGCTGACATCACTTCTGCTTCATTTATATTTTTAATTCATCTCATTATCAGATGGGTCCGCGATACCAGATCTCCAGCTAGGCCGCTACAACACACGCATAACCGCAATAGTGTTTGCGCCAATCACCATCGGAACAGTTCGCAGTGTATGGACAATTCAGCAACGGAATAAATCAACGATTACATCTCTTCCACATATACCTAGGTCTTCCTGTTTAATCGGAAGCAGAAACTAACTTAAACAGGGTCGCTCTAGCCGCGTTTACGGCGGAGCAACGCCGATGCTGCCTAGAGTCGGGTCGCTAGCCACCTTCAACAACGATGTGCCTCCCTCATGGACAGTCCTTCTCGGCGTCAGGCCATCTATATATTAGCCATCATGAGTCCTTGATCTCTACTCTATTTCCTTGACTCTTCTCATCTTCTTGGATTTCGCCATAGTTTTCATTCTGTTTTACGAGGCAAAGAGAACATAAAACCCAGCGAGGTCATCAATTCCGCTCGTCATGCAGGTCAGCCTGCTGTCGCTCTCCACCGAGCTCCTCAACCTCATCGTCGCCGCGAGCGCCGCCGCGGCCGACGTCGACCCCTGCGCAGAGGTCACCCGAGCCACCGTCCTCGGCAGCCTGCGCCTCACCTGCTCGCGGCTCTCCGCCGCCGCGACGCCGCTGCTCTTCCGCAGCGTCACCCTGCGGCCCGCCGACGACTCCGTCGCCGGGTGGCACGCGCTCCTCGACGACCCGTCCTTTTCTGGGCGGCGCTCGCTCGTCCGCCGCGCCGTGTTCGAGTCCGAGTCGGAGCGCCGGGACCACTGCACCATCTGGGCGGGCGGTGGCGAGGCGGAGCTCACGGAGCTCACAGACGAGTGGCGCGCGGCGGTCGCGCGCCTGGGCGAGCTTGCCCACGTCGAAGAGGTGTACGTGCGCTTCTCGCCGCAGTGCGCGGTGGACGACGACGCCCCCGATGACTACAACGACGCGGATTGGTACCATGACTTTCGCGGCAGCGACACCATGGAGCAGCGGCGCGACATTTTGACCACGGTGTTTGAGGCCATGGCTGGTCTGCCGGACGGACGGCGCATCCGCTCGCTGGCCGTCGAGAATCTGCAAAACATCGTCGACAAGAGGTTTACCGAAGACCCTTGCTTCGGCAGGGTGATGACGGGCCTGGAGCAGCTTCACCTCAGCGTCGCCACCGAGGTCGACGAGGCCTGGCCCGAAAACGGCCTCGCCAAGTTGGCCGTTGTCAAGTTCTGGCCCGACTTTACGGACACCTGGCTGCGCCTTGCCGCCCCCAGTCTCACCGCCTTGACGCTTTACTGCGATAACTACTTTGGCGCTGTGCCCTTTTGGCAGGGAGGTGGTGGTGGTGGTAATGGTGGTGCCCACCGGCTCGTATTTCCCGACCTCAAAGCCCTGGCGCTGGGCAACTATGTCCTCGCGTACGAGTCGCAGCTCGACTGGCTCGCGAGCCCGACCACTTTTCCGCGGCTAGAGCGCCTCGCGCTCGACGACTGTCCCATCATGAGCCACCTGCTCGTGTATACGGCGCTCCCGCGAAAACTGCCCCCCGTGTACCCAGAGAGGCTCCGTCTCCTCAAGACGGATCCGGATGCCCCCGAGGAGCGCCGCAAGCTCATGCTGGCGTCTCGGCTTCGCTGGGACGCCGTGTTTGACCGGCTCCGGGAGGGCTTGCCGTCGCTCAAGACGTTTGCATTCAGCAGAGGGGCATGGCAAGACGTACGTTGCACATCCCTACCATGACCGTGGTGAAGCGAAGTCTAACAAAAGTTTTCGGCTGACATGTTGAGCAGGGCAAAGCATTTAGCGAGAGAGAGTACAGCGTCTCGCGGTTCCTGTCGAGGCGTTACCTGGGCTACCATGAAGGCATCGGTCCGTCGCAGTTTTTGGAGCCAGATGTGCACCCGGATGAGGTAGAGGGCCGTGTCAAGCATTACTACGATGCCTACATGCAGAAGGATTATCGAGATACGAATGACGACGACGATTTGGGCTTGGAGCCGCCGTCTAGCGACCCAAAAATCTACAAGGCCGAACTAGATGCGTTCAACAGGCTCAACGAGACCTTGGCGCAACGGCGGTAGCCAGTTGTTAGCATGCCACTTGAGGTAGTTGAACGTGCCCAAGCTTGGATTCCATATCACGTAAGTCACGCAAAAGTCCAAAATGTAAATATTTAATCATCATGCAATGTCTATTACGGTTATACTCATATTCTGCATCGCAGAATCATTTACATAAGTCTTCTCCAGCTTGCATCATCCAGTATGTCAAGGTCAAAACTCCTAGCCTTCACAGTGTTCTAGCTTGCAAAATACAACATTTGGATAAAGACCGCAGGCGCAGCCCGGGTTTTATCGGCTTATTTTCTTCCGTCGTTACCGGCAAGGCTTTTAGGCCTTGAACTCCTCAACATTGCCGCTCTCCCACTTGCCGGGGACAAGGGCGAGAGGAACAATACCAGAGACGTGCATCTCGGGGCCAAAGATCTTGGCGTCAAGGCCGAGCTCCTGAGTAGCAGCCTTCATGTTCTTGAGACCCTCCTGGTAGTTGGGACCAGCACGGCGGACCCAAATCTTGACTTTGTGCTCAATGAGGCGGGGAGCAAAGTCGCGGAGAGCGCGAATGACACCCTTGAAGGTGCTCGCGACGTTGGTAAAGTTGGCAATACCGCCACCGATGAAAAGAACCTTGCCTTTGTCGGACAGGGGGGCGCGAAGCATAAGGTCGAGGACGGTGCGGGCGTAGTGGTATGTCTGTGACTCGGTGGGAGCACCAGAGTATTCACCGTAGTTGGCGAGCTCGTCGGCAAAGCCAGACGAGGCAATAGCGTCGGCGTAGACAACGGAAGCACCACCACCAGCAACCAGAGTCCAAATGCGGCCAGAGGGGTTGAGGACAGTGAGTTTCAGAGAAGCACCAGTCTTGGCATCGAGGTCAGCGATGTAGGCCTCCTCCTTTGTGAGCTCACGGCCGAAAGGAGCAGGGAACTCCATGGGAGGGCCTGCATCAATGCTGATCTTGTCGGCACCAGCAGCAACGTTGGTCAGGCCGAGAGCAGCGGGAGAGCGGGCAATAGCCCACTTGACACCGCACTCGAAATCGGCCGTTTGGTCGAGCTTGGCAGCAAGATCAAGGAAGTGAACTTCCGCAGAGGTTTTTTCCGCGTTGGGGATGACGACCAGGGGGTTGATCTCGAGGTATGTGAACTGGCAGTCGACGTAGACGGCGTAAAGGCGCATGATAAAGTCAACGAGAACATTGTGGACACCCTGAGGAACTTTCTTGAGAAGGGTGGCAGCAAGCTCCTGGTGCGAAGGGAACTCGGCAAGATCAACGGGGATCAGAATCTTCTCGGCCTTCTCGTCGACATCACCAACATCGACACCACCCTCGTGGGTGAAGAGAATCCAGTCGCCCTAGAGAGGAGAACAAAAGTAGTTAGCACAAGCCATGTTTCTTAAAATAAAAATAGAGATCCGAGGCCAATGCAGGTACGCCGTTTGTGGGTTTCGGGTTGAGCCGTGGTTCATCGAGACAGGGGTGGTCGTGCAGAGCTGGACCCTCTTCATCGTGACATCCGTTCGCCCGTGGCGGTTGAACGTTACGAGCGGCACCACACCAAAAAGGAAAGCCCACATAAAATCTCATCGGCCCATAGCCGTGGACTATATAGCAGGAGTCTGCATCCAGATGGACAACGACGAACGTTCCCGTTCGATTTCACCACATTGCTGCGTTCTCGGCACGTTGACAGCGCCGATCTCACTGCCATGGTGCGCACAGCAAACGACAACGGCTGAATAAGCCCAGAGCTGTAACCGGCAAAACAAACGCAAAAGACGACAAAACTTACATCGCGGACAGAGTTGATGTTGATGTAGTACTCGGTATCTTGGGGGTGGGGAACGAAAGGCTCGACAAGGAATTGTCTGAGGACACCGCTGGTGTGCTCAACCTTTTGCTCCTTGCCAGCACGCTCGGCAACCCAGGCCTTGGCCTCGGGCCAGGTCTTGTTGAGGGCGAGGAGACCGCTCTTGCCACGACGCTTGATAAGCTGATCGGGCTTTGCGACGAACTTGGCGCCGTCCTGGAGGAGCCAAGGGAAGGTGACCTCGGCCTGGTTGAGGACGTCCTCGACGTTGGCGTCCTCGGGGAAGTGCAGAGAAGCAAGTCTAGCCGCGGCGTTGTGCTTGGTAGGCTGAGCAAGCGGGCTGGGCTTGATCGCAGGAGCACGGGTGAGGTGGTAGTTGAGGATGGCCTTGCCGTCGGCCTCGAAGATCGACTTGGCGGACATTGTGAGAGGTGTGGGTGTGGTTAGGTGGGAGGAGAGGAAATGCGAAGAGAGGCGGTCTCGATTCGAAAGTATCGAAATCAATCTGAGACGAGTCAGAAAAAGGTTCCGAAATGCAAAAGCGCGTGTGCACTGAAGCGATTGGGGCGGGCCATTGCAACGGCAAAGTTGCCCAGCACGACACCACAGCAGCAACCGAAGCTCACCAAACGGATTCGACAAACTTACCAGGAGCGGTGGAAGGAGCCTGCAGCGCAGAAATGAAGAGCTGGGATTGTAAAAATGGCCGTCTGGAACTGCACGAATCAAGGTCGGCGGAAAGAAGATTGTGAAGCGCAAAAAGAGTCAATGGCCGAAGAGGTGGGTGGGAAGAGTGATGAGATGCAGGATGGTGGCAGAAAAGAGGCGGGCGGGCAAGCAGCGAGGCGATGGGCAAAAATTTGGGGAGGGAGCTCCAGCGTGCAGCTGTCCGAGAGGGGCGACCAGGGCCGTCTCTGGGCTTTTGGGGGACCATTTTGGGGGAGCTTTCAGGGACTCGGCGGGCAGCGGAGAGCTGCTGCGCCCACTGGCTGCTGGCCTCACTCACTCGCGTCGGGGCGGTCAGCCCAGCAGAGGGGCAGGTTGGCGGCAGCGGCAGTGACGACAGATGCCAGTGGTGGTGGATGCAGGCCGTATCGGACCAAAGAAAAAGCTTTGGGACATGTACTGGTACTTGGACGAGCATCTCCCCCAGCGGTTGAGAAGCCAAGTGGATCAGCGCTAGAAGTGTACCTGGTGGGCTCCGCAGTGATGGCCGGCACCTTTTCCGACCCAGTCACCAGTGCCAGGCCAGGCCGCGCAGGTCCCCTGTATCAGCCTACAACTCGAGCAGTACATTGTTACTCAGTACTTGGGTGCTGCCCATTTACAGATGGCGGCGAGACTCTGGCTCCGTGCGCCCTGAGCGCCTTTCTGGTGTAAGAGCGGCAGAAGACGCCACGGATGGGAGGATTACTCGAGATTTGTGTGCTGTTGGGGGGCCTTGGTGGAACAAGGCAGAATGTCGTACGGCGCAATCCCCCGAGGCCGCCGAGATTCGCAGTCGACTGAAAAACTGGTTCCACCAACAAATTGAACCAAAGAAAAATCAATTTCCCGATCTCGCACAGCTGGACAGAGGCAAGAGGGTCCTGCCAGGTCAAACACTAACTACCTACCTACGGATACTGGTGCTAGTTACCTTTGTCTAGCTGAGCGGCAAAAGAGATCTCGAACCACAAGCGAAAACGAATAGGGGGTGGATACGGATGCGACACGAGCGGGCGGTATTCGAAATGAACTTCAGCGCCGTATTACATTGCAGAGCACTCGCTGTTTCTATTCGCTTCTATTTTCCTTCTTCTTGGTGGTATGTCAATATCAGGCTGAGAATACCCCAGACTGCCCTGTGACGTCTTTCGTCAGCGGCTCAAACGGCATCTACAGCCCAGCCCATGTCAGCGCCATCATCACGGGCATTGAGCACCTGTCTGCTAGTCGCGACCATTCTGACAAGCGCTGCGAAAATGGGCCAGTGTTTCTTTGCGAGTATAAGCGACACTTGATCAGTTTATGCACGGTCGGCCGGACGCATTGTTGCACGTCTGCGCCATTGCACCGGATCTGTTACATGGGGCTTATCGCAATCATGGGCGGAAACGAGCTATAAAGTCCACTGCCGATGTTGGTGGATGCACCATTGCAGAGCTCGCTGCAGTAGGTAGTGCACACCAAAATCGCGTGTAAGCCAAGAAGCCATCACGAACCGCTTTGGCCAAAATTCGGTCGGGTGCAGTTCTTACTGGCATCAGCACTCAATAGCCACGCTCTTACACGGCAGAAAGAATGCCTTTTCGGGCAGGCTCTGGCGATGAAGCTTACGCGCTAGTGCCGCCCAGTCCAGGCACAGGCGCTGCAACTGAAGCAAGCCGTTGAAGAAGCGGCTGACACCGGGCGTGGCATGCTGTGCATCGGGATCATCAGCAGCGCAGCGGGGAGCCGAACGGGACGGAAACAATAAATTTCAGGAATTGGAGGTTTGTGAATGCCGGTTTGAAGCATTGGCACTGAAACCCGGGTGCGAGAGCTTCTTGTTCGCATTGCGGATACATGGTATTTTTGGGCAAAAGAGGTATCCAGCTTTGCATCCCCGACAACGGCGCCACAGCAGGTGAGTAGCCTACTTCCGTGCCAAGTGCCTGTCTTTTGGCCGCTTGACAGCCCGGCAGCCCACCACCCACCAACAAGGTGGCTGTCGCTGCTGCTGCTCATCTTTCCACTACGCCAAACTCGGCGATAGCGTGGCGGGACAAGGGTCTTCCAGCAGCAAGCCATCTCTGCTGGTAGCTGTCCACACACCGCGTGGCTGCAATTCAACAGATCCAGAAGGTTTTCATTAGCCTCAACTTGCCCGCGAAACAAGGAGACGGGGTGGGAAGCAGGCTGCCCCAACTGGAACACAGCCATGCCTTCGTCGCTCGAGCGACACCGACAGACACCGACACCGCTCATCTGGCTGGGTTTACACGCAGATACCATGTTGATGGGAGACGAGCCACCATCAATATAGAACATCACCACGGAGGAAAATAGATGGTGTTGTTGCACATGCTCGTCCAGTAGTGAGCACAGTCAGCCCAGTAAGTTTGACGATTCTTTTATTCTTTGCTTGTTTTCATTAGCCCTCAGCCCAAGCTGCCTGTCAGATAAGGTACAGCACAGGTGAGCATCCTGTGAGCGAGCCTGCAACTTTCAGTGGGGTTACAGCGCTGTTTCCGTCGAGCCCCGCCCAGCCCAAGTCCAAAGAGCCCCATCATCTCGCACTCTCTGGCCCGCTGCACCGCCAAGTTATCGTGCTCGTACTGGCAAGCTTGTCTCGTACCGGTACCGATACTTGTACCTCTACTCCAACCCTTCTCACTCTTTTCCCTCGTCCCCTTCTCACGCCCAGCGGCGCCGGCAGGGATCCGCTACAAGGTCCCGGCTCCACTCCCTTTTTTTGGTGACCCTCCTCGGCCTCTTTGCTGGGCTGTCGCTGCTCCCCAAGGTGGGCTGCCCGCTGCATGGCGACTCGGTGGGTGTGCTCTTGCGGCAAACACTCCCAGCAAAGGCCTGGTCCGACCTGTTGAACCAGCACCCAGAAGCTGTCCTCGCTATCCTCCGCCAGCTTCCTCCGTCTCCTAATCTTTCTCTCACACCTCTTTCTTTTTTCCTCCATCTCATCCCTCCCCATCTTCGCCATTGGCAAGCTTCATCTTGTCCATCTGCCATCTTGTCCCTTCCAAGCTCAGCTATTAACAGCTTCTCCCTTGTTAGCTGCTAACCCCGGCAAAAAAGTTTCCTGGTCGGAACCCGCCTCGTCCGTTTGCTCACCACTCGAGTCGCGTTCCTCAACAGCTTCAATTCGCCCGCCTTTGGCCTTGAACGGCTCTATTTCCACTTTCTAAACCCAACATACACAAAGCCTCCTTCGCAATGGCCCAGGGCACCACCACCGGCAACGGCGCCAGCCTCTCTGCCAACGACAAGATCCAGCGCTTCGCTGCTCCCAGCCGGCCCCTCAGCCCGCTCCCCGAGCACGCTCTCTTTCACGACAAGACCCGATGCTTCGTTTACGGTCTGCAGCCCCGAGCTGTCCAGGGCATGCTTGACTTTGACTTCATCTGCAAGCGCAAGACCCCCTCCGTTGCCGGCATTATCTACACTTTTGGTGGCCAGTTCGTCAGCAAGATGTACTGGGGCACTTCCGAGACTCTGCTGCCCGTCTACCAGCAGACCGAGAAGGCCATGGCCAAGCACCCTGACGTCGACGTTGTTGTCAACTTTGCCTCTTCTCGTTCCGTCTACAGCTCCACCATGGAGCTGATGCAGTATCCCCAGATCAAGACCATCGCTATTATTGCCGAGGGTGTCCCCGAGCGCGTACGTGTTTCCCCAAAGGTCTCCCAAAATGTACCATCAGCTAACAGTCAGCTTCGCACAGCGCGCTCGTGAGATCGCTCATGCTGCCAAGAAGAAGGGCGTCACCATTATCGGCCCCGCCACCGTCGGTGGTATCAAGCCCGGCAGCTTCAAGATCGGCAACACTGGTGGTATGATGGACAACATTGTCGCCTCCAAGCTCTACCGCAAAGGCTCCGTCGGCTACGTCTCCAAGTCTGGCGGTATGTCCAACGAACTCAACAACATCATTGCGCAAAACACAGATGGCGTTTACGAGGGTATTGCCATCGGTGGTGACCGTTACCCCGGCACCACCTTCATCGACCATCTACTCCGCTACCAGGCCGATCCCGCCTGCAAGATTCTCGTCCTGCTCGGTGAGGTCGGTGGTGTAGAGGAGTACAAGGTCATTGATGCCGTCAAGAAGGGCATCATCACCAAGCCCATCGTCGCCTGGGCCATCGGTACCTGCGCCAGCATGTTCAAGACTGAGGTCCAGTTCGGTCACGCCGGTGCTCTCGCCAACTCTCTGCTCGAGACTGCCGCCACCAAGAACAAGTCTATGAAGGAGGCTGGCTTCCACGTCCCCAACACCTTTGAGGACATGCCCGACATCCTCGCCGAGCTCTACCAGAAGCTCGTCAAGGAGGGCACCATTCAGCCCCAGGCCGAGCCCGTTGTCCCCAAGATCCCTATCGACTACTCCTGGGCCCAGGAGCTCGGTCTCATCCGTAAGCCCGCTGCCTTCATCTCGACCATCTCCGATGATCGTGGTCAGGAGCTTCTCTACGCCGGTATGCCCATCTCCGACGTTTTCAGGGAGGATATTGGTATCGGTGGTGTCATGTCTCTGCTCTGGTTCCGCCGCAGACTCCCCGACTACGCCTCCAAGTTCCTCGAGATGGTTCTCATGCTTACTGCCGATCACGGCCCTGCCGTCTCCGGTGCCATGAACACCATTATCACCACTCGTGCTGGCAAGGACCTGATCAGTGCCCTCGTCTCTGGTCTCCTTACCATTGGCTCCCGCTTCGGTGGTGCCCTTGACGGTGCTGCTGAAGAGTTCACCAAGGCCTTTGACAAGAACCTGAGCCCCCGTGAATTTGTTGACAGCATGCGCAAGGCCAACAAGCTTATTCCCGGTATTGGTCACCGTGTCAAGTCCCGCAACAACCCTGATCTGCGTGTCGAGCTTGTCAAGGAGTATGTCCTTGCCAAGTTCCCCAGCCACAAGCTCCTCGACTACGCTCTAGCTGTCGAGTCTGTCACCACCTCCAAAAAGGACAACCTGATCCTCAACGTCGACGGCTGCATTGCCGTCTGCTTCGTTGACCTGCTCCGCAACTGCGGTGCCTTTTCTCCCGAAGAGGCTGAGGACTACCTCGGCATGGGTGTCCTCAACGGTCTCTTTGTCCTTGGTCGCTCCATTGGTCTTATTGCCCACTACCTCGACCAGAAGAGACTGCGCACTGGTCTGTACCGTCACCCCTGGGACGATATTACCTACCTCCTCCCCAACCTCCGCGAAGGCCGGCCTGGCGCTGAGGGCAGAGTCGAGGTGCAGATGTAAGGAAATGACGATGAAATTTCACGAGCGTCCCATTGCTTTTTGTTTCGAGTTACCATTGATGATTGGAAGTGATGAGTTAAAGGAGGGGAACGGTAGAATACTGTACAGGAGAGCGGCTCGTGGCGGCACGCTACAACGCGCCGGCCATGCTTTGCCGTTGAGCCGCAATAGACATGTAATTAATTCAATCTTTGTCAAATTTCCTGTCGTATTGCGCGTGATTCTGTTTATTATGAGGATACGATCAAAATGAGACCCAGCCGTACACAGCGGAACTAGCGTGTACATACACGATCGAGAGCCTCGTGCACTCGTATCAACGGGTCCTCCACCAACACGGTTCGCGAGGCACACATTACGACAGCGTCTAGAGTCCGGAAAAGTCTGTGTACTACATAATGTACGGGTGACCAGATTTGCAACCGATTCCTGTTTTATTAATTCATTTTGCATCCGATTGCGTGGGTAATGGCTGTTTACGCAAAGAGTTGATGTTCTGCCGGGTAAGCCAACTTTGCCCAAGCACGTGACTAATTTTTGTTCGTTTGCACCCCCAAGCTCCAACGCAAGATGGCCAAACATGAAGAGTAGCAATTGCGCCCAGACAACTCCACACCGTAAAAAGAACTACTGCGTCCCTACATATCGACTTACAGGCCTTTGATCCCGATTCAACGCCTCCCTGAAGCTCATCGACCGAACCTTGAGACATCACGGCGCTACGGCGGGAGGAACAATCCAGGAAAAAAAGTTCCGACAAGTCCTCCTGCTCCGTCAAGCATTTTCGACAAGCTACACGCGCCACACAACCAAAATCGAAGACAAGAGCAAGGGAAAGCAAAAAAATGTCTTTTTTTCGCATCACACTCCACAGAAGCGCCATCGGCCTGCCGGAGCGCACGCGCGGCGTCCTCGCGGCGCTGGGCCTGCGGCGGCGCATGCAGACCGTCTTCCACCCGGCGGAGCCGCAGTTTGCGGGCATGATCTTCAAGGTCAAGGAGTTGGTGCGCGTGGCCGAGGTCGAGACGGCGCTGAGCAAGAAGGAGGTGTCGGCGGCGCGCACGCCCGATGCCGGGTTCTACCTGGAGAGCAGGGCGGCGGAGCGCCTCCGGCAATAAAAGGGACAACAAGGATTTGAGAAGGGAGAAGCAGAAAGGCAAAGGCCGGGGGGGGGACGGAGCTGGATGAAAGGGGGATGAAGCTGTATCATAGAATCGTTTTTGTTGATCTCGTCTCGACGACCATGTACAAATATTACAGGCATTTTGTAAAGGAAGAAGGGCCGGCCATTGGCTGCAATGGTGGCTTGGGCTTCGGATTCTTTATTGCATACAACACGGCAGCCATTTTTTTCATCATTTTTTTTTCCATCACTGAGACTTGGTTACTGGGATGATATTTAGCAATGTGATTGAATGCCACAAATTGAGATGGTTGTACACTGGATGGATAGAACTTCTCCTCGCTCCCCTGCGAAGATGTTAAATGAAAAAAAAGGGGGACTCGTCAACACCGTCGCGACAAAAGAAGAAAACCTTCCCAACCAAGGATGCAAAACGCAGATACTGGGAGTGACCCCTTACTTTGGTGATGGAGAAAGCAGGCTACCAGTAAATGACAAGTTTGTGTTGAGGGCAGGGCAGCAATCTAGAAGCTGCGGGCCTTGTCAATGTACTCCTGCGACGGCGTCTCGTACTCGTTGACAAAGTAGTGCTCGCAGTTGCGGCCAAGCCACACGGTGAACTTGCCGATTTCCTCGCGCAGGCGTGACACGGACTGCTGGTCCATGTTGGTCTGTGCGAGAAGTTCGGGTAGTGATACTTTGATGAGTGTTTGCGTTAGCCATGAAGCTGGTGTTTTTCGGACGAGTCTTTTTGTCATGATGAGCAAGGGTCGGGGGAACATACCGATGAGACGAGCAAGATGCTCGGCACCGTACACGTCGCAGACAGTCTTGTACTCTGCGTTTTCCTCGGGATTGTCCCATAGCTTGCGAATATCCATATATTGATGACGCTCGAAGCTTTTACGGCCACTGACATTAGTAAAACAAACCATGCGCTGGGCGAAGGGGGGCGTCGGAAAGACGAGGGATCAGGGTTGAAACGTACCGGTACAGCAGTATCCTGCTCAGCGACTTTTCAAAGTACTCGCGGAAGCCGGCAATGACCTCGGCCAGGATATCCATGCTCGCGGAGCCCTCTTCGCGATGCGGCTGCTCAAACGCGAGGTACTCTGCAAAAATCTTGGTGACGGGCTTGGGGTGCGGCAGCGGCACGAGCTGGTTGTTCTTGGTAATGTTCTCCCAGTCGTCGACGAGCATGGCCTGGATGTGGTCCGGGACGGGAATGTTGATCATGGGCTTGATGTGAAAGGCGTCCTCGGTCTCGAGCTCCCAGTCCTTGCCGCGACGGCCGCCGCCGCCGCGCCCTCCGGCGCCCATGGCCGCGGCCGAGCTCCCCCTCTCCTCGCTGCCGCGCCCCGACGAGTCGGGCCCTCCTCCTCCGCCCATGCCGCCGCGCAGCATCCTCTTGGCGCCGCCGCCGCCGCCCGCGGGCTGCTTGACGTTCTTCATGCTCTGGCGCAGCTGGGCGTGCAGCTGGGCGGCCAGCTCCTTGTGCTCGTCGTCAAAGGGGCGGATGCGGTCGGCGACGACCCAGTCGTCCCACGTGTTCTTCCAGCCCTTGTAGTGCACCTTGTACTTGAAGACGTTGTGGCTCGACATCACATCCGTGACCTTGGCCTCGTAGAGCATGTCCATGTGGAAGCAGAGAACCTTTTCATCCTTGCTGTACTGGGGCGCGGGCTGTCGCGCAGGAGCCATTCTTGTATGGGTTGAGCCTTTGCGGCGCGCGCGCGGCTGGCTGAGCTCTTGTGAGAGGTGAGAAGGAAAAAAAGGGACGGCTAGAGGTAACCTCGGGTTGCGCGTTTGTTTGCGAGAAATATATTAAAAGTTGTAACAATGATGGATTGGACAAGACTAAGCCGTCATACAGACTTGAGACCCGGATTCGCAACGTTGTGTATTGGAAGGGTTGTTGATGAAAAAGAAAGTGCTGGCTGTTTGCAACATGAGCAGCTCACGACAGACAGGCAACCAGAGCCAGACAGACGTGACCTGGTCGGACTCGCGTTAATTGCCCAGCGTCCCTTTTGGGGTTCCATTTAACATCCCACGCGACGCGAATTTTTGCTGGCTGTGATTGGCTGGTGGCTTTGGTGCTGTGAATGTGCCGAAGGAGACTGGTTGAACGCCTGGAGCAAGTGCCCAGACCGTCAAAATGCCGTGTGGTACAGCGGCTGAGAAAAGTTGAGCCCCACCATCTTCTGAATGTCACTCTCGAAAGCTTGGGAGACAAGTTGCCCTCGCACCAATTGGATCACCATCTACCTGTATCTTTCTCCTTCCAACTCTGTTTCCTACTCTATCTGCATTGGGACGTTTTGTCCGGTCGACCGTTGGTGGAGGCGGGCCAACGTCACAGCCTCATTCAGCACGCGTCTCCAAACCGACGCTGGCGCGAGCCTCGAAAACCCAGACCCTGCATTTCAACCAAAGAGCACCCTCCCTTGAGCTCTACATCACCCCGCGAAACCCAAGGCAACCACACAAGAGAAATCAATTTTCTTCGAGCCTTTACCACCTCCGACTTGGGTCAAAAACGAAGCCACCATGGCTACGGCCCAGACTGAGGAGGCCGAGCTCCTCACCAGCTTCCTCCTCGACCCCGCGCGACTCCCCAACATCCTGACCTTTGATCAGTTCCGCGCGATGTTTCCGCGCGAGGTGCACGCCAACCCCTTGCTGCGCAGCCTCTTCCTCGACCTTTCTGCCCAGCGCGGGCACACTATCGACACCGTCGCCGCGGCCATTGAGTTCGAGGCCCAGCGCGGCGGACAGGCTATCCGGCGCGAGGTGGCGCGCCAGCGTCGCGAGGAGGAGGACTGGGAGGTGGACGGCGAGGTGGAAATGGACCGCGCCGTAAGTTTTCCTTCATCTTCTATTCGCTCGATCTAATTAGTTTGCACGAGTCCATCAACTCAGCATTTCACTGACAGAGACACGTGCGCATAGCTGTTTGCGAGCGATTCGGCAGCCAAAAAGTCCAAACACACGCTCAGCAGCATCCTGCCGGAGCTCGAGGGCGCAACGGGTGCGGTCGAGGCCGAGATCGCTAAGCTGCAGCAGCAAGAGTCTGATTTGAAAGAGGCCGTTGCTCGAACGATTGACGAATTGGGCGACCTGCGCACCGGTGACCTGGCGAACCAGCAATTACCGGACGAAGTGCTTGACCGCCTAGAAAACCTACAAGAGATATGCAATCGCAAGACGTGATGCAGCACATGCAATCGCAAAGGTCGCAGGAAATCACCGCGACCAGGCAAATCGCGCCGCGCACGCGGCAAAACTCATCACAAGAGAAGCGCCAAGGTTAACCTAAAATGACATGTATTCACGGCCGTTCCTTCTCTATCAGACATGGCCACATACCCAACATGAAAAAGAAACATTGTTGGCGGCATAAAATCTAACGACGCGGGAGAGACATCCCGCCCTAGAACCTCCACCGACCCTCTGACCCAAACAACGACTCCATTCGAAAAGGAAAACATCAGTCGTCGTCATTGTCGGCCCCCAATTTTGATTGTCCCAAGAGAAGAGAAAATGATGTACGGGAAGAAATCAAGGAGCACGCTTGAGCTCCCTATTAAAAAACGATGAAATGTGTATTATAGGATATTTCGCAAAAAAAAGGACAAGGACGAGAAAAGTGCGTATCCAATTATTGGGCGGCACCGGCGGCGTCGGGAGCGCCAGGACGGCGCTGCTGAGGAGGCTGCATGCGGTTACCCATCATCGTGCGGCTGACCATGGAGACAATGAGCATGAAAGCCCAGTTGGGCACGAGGCCGAAAGCCCAGAAGACGTAGCCGACAGGAACGGAAAGGCCAAGCTCGGCAATCTTGCCGTTGAAGGGGTGGAACCACGAGTCGAGAAGCTCGAAAGACTTCTTGCCGTTGGTTTGGAGGGTGACGAGATCGTCGACAGTGGTGCTGGTCATGTTGAGACGTCTCTTGTAGATGTCAATGGGAGCAGGCTCGGGCAGCATCTCAAAGGCCCAGATGGCGCCGACGCCAGCGGACCACGAGTTGCAGAGGACGCGCTCGTCCTCGCAGTTGAGGATAGCCATGTGAGGAGTCTTGGGGGTAATGGCAAAGCGGCCGGCGGTTTCGTTGAAAACCTTCTCAATCTTTTCACACTGGCCTGCATAGCATATTAGCACGCGCGATGGCGATGAGAGCAGAGCAATACAAAAGGGTCCATACCGAAGCAAGTCTTGTTGCGACCAGTGATGAGCACCCACCACTCCTCGGGAATCTCAGAACCCGTCTTGACGGGAGCGTAGAGGGTGTTCTTCCAGTTCTCGAGGGTCAGGTGGGACATTTTGATCTCGCCGACCTTGGCCTCGGCGGCAGCGACGGGGCCATCCTGTACGACAGGCGAGTCGGCCACGTTGCCGGTGAACTTGCCGAGGAAGTTTTGGAACTGGGCCTTGTACTGGTCAAGCGGGCCGTCGGCGGCAAGAGCAGGAACGGCCGCGACGAGGGCGACGGTAGCGAGAGAAAAGCGCATTATGGCGTGTGGTTTTCTGAGAGCGAGAGAATTAGGGGGCTTTGGTTGGTAGAGGCAGTAAGTAGCTCGAGGGTCCGGCTGGCAAGTGGTGGAAAGTAGTGGGAAAAAGGGCTAGCAGGGGGAACCTTGTGGGGGATTGGTTCAAAAGAGGGATATGAAGCTTGGAAGATAAGGAAGAAAGGTATTGCGGGAGGACGCGACAGTTGCGGGAGAGGGGAAGATTCCGTGATGAAAGACGGAAGAATGGGGGAAATAGGGAAAAGAGAGACGAGGCTAGGTGGCCAATTTAGCCGGACCTCGAGGTCGTGGCGCGGCGTGGCGTGGCGTTGCGGCGCGTTTTCAGCAACGCGAGGCTAGTTAGGTGCCTGGATTAGGGGACGCGGTACTTGCTCTTGCATGTAATTTGTGTGGCAGACCAGGTACATATCTCCGTGAGAGGAGTGGTAATTTGCTTGGCTGAGAGTTTACCTAGCTACTTGGCCGTCTTGCGGGGGGAGCTCCATAGCAACACTTGTGCGTAGGCACCGTGGCACCTAGGCCAGCCGGGTACTTGCGGCGGAGGAAGAATAAATGATACCGTATCCGTGCGGAGTGCCTGATCAAATCGCTGACCTTTGTTTGAAAGCGATCTCTCTGCTATTATCTTGTCATCAGTAGCTGGGACGATAGTAGACTCGCAAGGAGGCTCATTAGGGGTGAACGATGGCATGTCAACCCAGGCAGCTGTGCGGAAAAAAAAAAAAAAAAAAAAAAAAGAACAGGAGCAGAGGACCTGACAAATATCCACCGTCTCCCATCAATCATAGCATAATACTCATCATCGTCGCATGAATATGAATGTTGGGGTTTGACAGCTAGTGGGGCTTCAGAGCCTGCCTGGAGTAAACGGCAGGTTGTGGTGGCATCTGTGAATGCGTTTTGTTTCCTCACCATGGCTGTATCGTAGCCTTCAGATTATGAAACGTTAGTCGCCCTTATTACTACCGACAAAAGCTAACAAATTCCCGTATTCTACACGTAGAAACAGTTATGCAGCGGATCGAGCCCTCTTTCCATGTATTTGTCTGAATGCACTTTTCGGAAAAAATTGTGAGTAGCTCGAGGGCGTCGACGGTGGCTAGCGGACGGTAGTGTCAAGAGCTCACGTAGCAAGAATGAGAAGTGCAATAGTTGAAGGGAGGGGGATAGTCAATAGAGTAGTATTTGTATCACTCCATTGTGAGGTTTGACAGTGTCAAAAGTGCAACTTCGCTCTATTTACTTTCGCAGGTTATTTTCATCCAACTGCACTAAGACGGACAGCTACTTAAAAGCTACCACCAGTATATACAGTGCCTCCAGGTAATTCCGCTCGCCAATGTATGGCGATTTGGTGGCAGTTCGCTCGGAATTACCTTCGACCCACTATACATGCTCTGGCAACACAACACTTCTCACCGTGAGCCTAGATATGTCGCCGTCAAAGTTGATTTTGGTCTCCCCACATTGTATGCGAATCATTATTCTCCAAAAAAAAAAACATCTCGATTTTGACTAGGCGAGGCGCTAAAAACCGGCGCTGATGTAGATGCATGTGCCAGAGACAGAGGGGTACAGCACTGGCACACAGTGGGGCAACGGCCATTAACACGACCAGGCCTTGAACGCGGCCCTGCACAGTAAATATCATCACGACACTAGAGCTTCATTACAGAAGAAACCGCTGCGATGGTATGTTGCCTTTTCGAATGGTGAATTTACTAACCATTTATATATACTGACATACTTCCAGGCTTCCGTCGCGAACCTGCCTAATCGGAAGCGCGCCCGACCATCCAACGCGTCCAACAACGCGTCCCGACGACAACCTGCCGACGATGCCGCTCGACCTCAGAAGCGCAGCCGGCCCAGCGACAGCGGCGCCGCGGCAAACACAACATCGAATTCGCGATCCTCTGCGGCCGCGCTCCTCCGGGGACCAAACCCCAACGTCGCGAGGAACCGTATTGGCGGCCAGGAGGCCTCGTCCCGCCCATCCCTCCAGGATGTGACGCCGTCGCAGATTCAGAACAAGCCGCCGCCGCCGCCCAGACGACGAAGTGGCCAGACAAAACCAGTCGCGAAAAGG
This sequence comes from Akanthomyces uredinophilus, assembly GCA_030778065.1. Classification (NCBI taxonomy): domain Eukaryota; kingdom Fungi; phylum Ascomycota; class Sordariomycetes; order Hypocreales; family Cordycipitaceae; genus Akanthomyces; species Akanthomyces uredinophilus. The sequence continues at coordinate 488 of JAPFRW010000164.1, read as the reverse complement.
GCCGCAGCCGCGGCAGCACAAGCCGGTGGCAGATCCGGCGCCACACAACGACAACGACAGCGACAGCAAGAGTCTTCTCCAGACGAACAGCCAGTATCACGGTCACGCGGGCGCGTCGGTGAGGAAGAGGATGAAGCTGGCGAAGAATCTGACGTCGACGAGCAAGACGGAGACGAAGATGAAGACGACGACGCACCGCCCTCGCCGGAGAAGCCGTTCCCCCACGTCGCGCCGTTTACGCGGCGCGTTCGCCAGTCCACCATTGAGACGAAATGGAGCCCCCTCGGGCGCGGCTCCCTCAAGGCGCTCACGTCCATTCTGCAGCTGGCGCACCGTCCCATCCTGCAGCGGCTCGCCCAGTCCTCCGCCGCCTCGTCGGAGACGCGCCGCGCGCCCACCGAGGCGGCGCTGCGGCTCATCACCAAGCGCGTGCTCGACAAGGTGCGCGGCGTCGAGGCGCGCGGCATCGCGCCGCTGCCCTTCCCGCC
>JAPFRW010000163.1:0-29642 GCA_030778065.1 Akanthomyces uredinophilus | reverse complement strand
CTCCCAGTTCAGGCGAGGCTGACAGAACTATGAAACAGTGCGGCTTCCTGGCCTTCTCCCGCCCTCACATGGTGGCCTTTCCTAAATCGTCAATCTACAATTTCCAAGAGGACCGATACTGGTCCCAGCAGCAAGAGCTCACCCACCCATCTTGCCGCTTCTCTCCCACCTGCGCAGAGGATGTCTCCCTGGCTATCCTGACGTTCCGCGTTACTCAATGCAAGTTTGCCGTCAAGAGTGGAGGCCATGGCGCGTTTTCCGGCGCCTCCAACATCGAAGATGGTGTGACAATCGATTTAATCAATCTAACGGATGTGGAGCTCTCCAAAGACAAGAAAATTGCATCTACTGGAGCCGGCAACACTTGGTATAACGTGTATGAGCAGTTGACCCCTCACAATCTCACCGTCATCGGTGGTAGAGTGTCCCCTATCGGTGTTGGAGGCCTGACTCTTGGTGGCGGTATATCTTTCTTCTCGGCTCGCTATGGCTGGGCGTGCGATAATGTCTACAACTACCAGGTCGTACTCGCGGATGGCTCTATCCGGGATGTCAACCCCAAGTCTTGCGATAAGGATCTATACTGGGCGCTGCGCGGAGGCGGTAACAACTTTGCCATTGTCACGCGTCTCGACTTGGAGACCTATCCTCAGGGCGACATGTGGGCTGGCTCACAGACTTTCATCAATACGCCTGAGACGAGCAAAGCCATAAACAAGGCTTTCGAGAGCTTTGCTATCAAGTCCCCCGAGGACGATTATGCTCAAATCATTACTGCTTATGCATACGCCCAAACCCAGGGCGTGTATGTTATTGCTTCGGATCTCCAGTACGGCAAACCTGTCGCCAACCCTCCTGTCCTGCGAAATTTCACCGCCATTCCTGGCGCTATTGCCGACACCCTTCGTGTCGTTGATCTGCCATCGCTGACGCAGGAATTCAATGCCACCAACCCTTACGGCTTCCGGTATGGCTTCCATGACAAGAGAGTAATTGCCTCGGTACCAACTAACTCGTCATAGCAAAACCTACTGGACATTTACCTTCAAGAACAGTGCGGCGGTAATGGATGACATTGTTGCCATATACACTGAGGAAGTGGAGAAAGTCAAGGACGCTCCTGGAATTGTGCCCTCTGCCGTTTTCCAACCGATTACCACGTCCATGACGAAGCACTTTTCGAAGAACGGCGGCAATCCCCTCGGCCTAGAAGGCCAAGGGCCACTCACCCGTACGTATAACTATCTCTGATCAGCACTCTCCAAGAAGCTAACTCTGTCGCAATAGTGGTCAATATCGATATTTCGTGGACCAAGATTGTCGACGACAAGCGCATCATGGCCGCAGCCCAAGCCATCGTGGACCGTTCCGTTGCGGCGGCCAAGGCGCGGGGACTTGACCACCCTTACCTGTACCAGAACTACGCCTCACAGAAGCAGAGTGTTTTCGCTAGCTATGGCGAGGCGAATCTTGCCAGGCTCCGGAGCATTTCCAAAAAATACGACCCCGACCAGGTTCTGCAGCGGCTGCAGCCCGGCTACTTCAAACTGCATTAATCATTATTATTTTGCTGCATTTAATCATAAATAGCGACGCATTCGGTGAAGACGCATTTGAGAGAGGCTTGTAAAATTGCATCATATGATACACGGGTGGTGGTGAGGGTGATATAGTGTTATCCGTGGAGAGTGTTTATTTTTGAGACGAGGCAGCCGAGCGATGTCGGGATAGCACATCGCGCAGCTGCATGGCCAGGGACGGCTCCGCAAAACCGCTGACCAAGTTACCTTGTAGTAATGTTGACGGGTTCATGCTCTTGTCTCAAAAGCCCGTGATTCCCTGTAATATTCATTGCACCTCATTGACAGGACATATGTGGGCGATCTTTGGATTATGATGAGGTCGTCAGCTGTGACTTTTTACTGGTAAACATCACAAGCTTGTCTGCATTTGGTGGGTTGGGCGGATTTCGGGCAGCAGCGAATTGCTGGGGCCAATGACGCAGCGTGCAGCGGAGATGATCAGCCGCCATCGCCTCCCAACGTCTCGGGGACTCGGCACCCTCGAGCACACCCATCTTCCTTTCTTACCGGACAACCTGTTCCACAGAAGCTAAATCGCAGCATCTCGGTCCATATCTAAGGCTGCTTCTATCCGACGCGACAGCCCGCAACCCGTGTCTCGCCTCGCTGTCAGCGACGCAGCTTGTGCCTTTGCGATGTGCATCGCCATTTTATCCACCGCTCACCCAGAGTATTCTCTCATAATTCTTGATAACCGGGATGAGTACATATTACGGCCGACGTCCCGGCCGCATTGGTGGGCTCACCCTACGTCGGGCGCGCAGGTCCTCTCGTCACGAGATCTTCAGAGAGCTGAGCAAGGTACATGGATGGCTGTGAATAAAGCGGGCGACTTTGCGATCCTCACCAATTATCAGGAGATCGTCGATGAGGCGGTTGGCATTTCCACCACCCGAAGCAGAGGCGGCATGCCTAGCCTTTGGGTTGGCGGCGACGCAAACGAGTCACTGACGGATCGTGTGCATCGTCTGGTCAAGGACGGCGGCGTCAAGGGTGTCGGTGGTTTCTCCATGATTTGCGGGAGATTGCGCAAGAAAACGGAAAACATTTCGATAATCAGCAACCGAGCAGACCATGTTGACGATGTGCCGATTGTGGGCGGAGAGAGGGGAAGGACTTGGGCATTGAGCAACACCACACACACAAACCCAGAAAAATGGCCCAAGGTCTCCGACGGCGAGGAGCTGCTTAGCAAAGCAGTTCAGAGCGCTGTGTCCAAAAAGCAGACTGAAGCTGAACTTGTCGAGTCACTCTTCACCGTACTCAACCACGATACACTGCCGCCCGCCGAAGACGAAGAAGGTAGCGTCCAAGACAGCATGAAGAGATTCCGACACAGCGTCTTCCTGCCCCCCGTCGGCACGGCACAGCAAAAAACTGAGTTCGCAGAGTCTGCGGCCAAAGGATGGGTCGGCTGGGGGGACGCTGCGCACGCATCGAATGGGGCCGCCAGCGACGCTCCAGCCAACCCAGCTGGGGGCTTCTCAACTGGGCTGTACGGAACGCAGCGCCAGACTGTCATTCTAGTCGACTTGAAGGGCACCGTTACTTATATTGAGAGAGCCTTGTTCGATCCGAATGGGAACGAGATCGAGCGAGGTGCGGCTGACGTCACGATGAAGTTCACGGTAGACGGATGGGACAGCTGAGAGGCCAGACGGGACTAACGATACAGAAGTTTAATTGCTACCAGGTTGTTAGCTTGTTATATATTCGGCAGTATTCATCAAGCGGCGCCAAATGGTGATGCTCAATACTGCGTTGAGGAATGGGGGAAAAAAGGGCTACATCGTGGATCTTTCAAGATATTATAAGAGCAGTCTCCAAATACTGGCTTTTCTTTTCACTTGCACTCTCGTATCACTACTGCATAAAGTTCGGAGTCATGAAAGACGGCGTTTGCTGTGTCGCTGTCTGCCAGCTGGCAGTAAGAGCCCCGTGCCGGAACGCGCACGGCCAACACTGGCAGGCAGCTGTCAAGTGACTGCCCCAGACCAGGAGTAAACGAGGACGAAGTACCTTTTCCTGCCAATCGCATCTATCCCATTCATCCCATTTTATGCATTCTGCAGACCCACTGAACAAGCGAGCTTGCATGCGAACTTGCATCAACACTTCGCGGTGGAGGCGCGCTTCCCATCGCGTTCTACTGCTGACCATGCTCGGTTGGACTCCCATCCGGTGTCATGCTTCTTCTGCTTCTTTCTCTCTAGGATCATTGCAGACTTTTCTTTTGCTTCGCATACATCTGCTGCTACCCAATCATCGGACTATCAATCTCTTTTTGGATTACACAGCACTTGCATTGGCCAGCTGACCTTTACTTTTGGACCCTCGCAGCATGGGCGTTGAAGCCACGGCACCTGGAAACCAATGCGCCAGCCCTTCTCCTCGCCATGGGTAAAAGCAGGATGGGTATCTCTCAGCTCTTTTCGAGTCACAAGAATGACTTGCACACTGGACAGATCAAGCAGCCCTTGGTGATATCTTCGCCCGTTGGGCCGGTCAAAAACTCCAGGGGACCAGACTTTACACGCAGTGACGGATTGATCATCGTCGACGCCATCAACGACTGCGGTCCGCATCGAAACAATGATGATTTGGAAAGCCCTGCGACGACCTTGTCTGAAAAGAGACTGGCCATAAGCGTATTTGCCAGAAAGACACTTTTGAAGACTCAGAGCTTGGCAAGTCTTTCCTCTCCTTCCAGACTTGTCAAGCCGACTTCAACCGCTACGCCACGGACCAATTTCGACGACGAGGGGCTTTCTTCGTCTTTCTCAAAACTCAAAAGCGCCTCGGGGCTTACCACCACGGTATTCACAGATAATGAAGATGACGAGTACATCCACGCCATCAAGCCACCAAGGCATGTTGGCCCGCAGAAGAGCAAGCTCAAGTTCTCTACAAAGCTTCCCAAATCAAAGACTATGAATGTCTTGCAAGATATAAAGAACTCGGTTCCTCGTCGAACAAATCTTACAACAGCCATCCCGAGACCCCAAACCAAGAAGTCCGACACTTCTCTTACACACTCCGACATGTCTGCAAACTTTTCCAGCCATGACACTCAAATGATGAGCTATAGTGAAAAAATACGTCGCCGTCTTTCAGGAGAGGAATCGGCATCCTCGAGTAATCACTCTTTTACAACCAACATTACAACCCCAGATTCATGCAGGAGGCTATACGACCTTCTCGAGCCGCGTGCCGATCCTAGGCAAATTGTATATGGCCAATGTTCTGCTTACTGGAGCGGTCGTTTTACAGCAATTCGAGACCGTCTGGCTGGCGAGCACATGGCACAGGTACTATCACATGCCACAGACACACTCCAACCGGGCTCTTTACAACAATCAGAGAGGGATGACATGGCTGACGATGCCGAACTCTCTGGCAACCCACCATATCCTCTCCGAGATGAAGACGACCTTTGTCGACAAGTCTTTGCCATTCTCGATTCACAGTGCACTACCAAAGACGCCAGGGATTCCCTTGGCTACTGGCAGGAAAAATATGCTCGCACTCGTCGTCGGCCCGGTCTTAGACCGCCGCCGCACTATCGACTTTTCGGAGACTCGCAGATATCCAGGCGCTTTGCATCCCATATTCGCCATCGAGATGTGCAGAACTTGGCCTTTTTGGAAGATGCATACTACAGCAATGCATCCAACGCTTTTGGAATGACCAATCCACACAGCCTCGAGGGGCGCTATTTGAATTTCCGTTAACTCGTCTGATGCACACAAAGGCGCTTTTTTGCATGGCAGCATTGCTGCACTGCTCGTTTGGCTTAAATTGCAGCACTCTCTTGGACCTTTTTCTTTTCTGGCTTCAACTTTGGCAAATAACACTTTGGAAGAAAAGTCTTGGTGATTGGAGTATTTGATTTTGGTATTGGAACACATGTGCGCTTTTGTCTGTCTCTTTTTTTTTGTTTGGCCCTTGCTGGAGGATACCGGGAAACGGAGCATGACTTTGCCAGGGTTGGCGCACGAGCTGATTGATTTGCATGGATACGCCGATAACCAAAGAAAAGTGTATGGCTCAGCAGGAGTGCGATGTAATGGAATACAAGCTATGCTTGATTGTTGTGTTTATGATGATGGTTTAATTTTAATACATGTGACTGTTTCAGTCTTCAAAGTGTCCCTTTTTTCCGCGCGCACGATGCAATATTTCCGGTAACAAACGCCAGTAACCCCAATTCTCTCCGTCTTGCCTCGACCTGAGGTCTGCCTTTTGGCTAATACATGTGGCTTTCCAATCGCCGTGATCCATGCTTGTTATGGTATTATTCTTATTTTGGTCCCGGCGTATCCCGTGTTTCCCCATCACTCGGCCTTTTTCCTACTCTTTAGGTAGTCGCGTATCTGCTCGAACTTGCTGGCAAAGAACATGCCCGTCTTGTCGTTGCTCCAGACCAAGACGCCAATCTCGTCTGCGAAGCGCCTCGTGTCCTGGTACTCCTTGCTGTCGTCAAAGTCGCGAAAGAGGAAGCCGCCCGTCGTCTTCATGCGCTCATTCTCGAGCTGCCAGAGGCGGATCTGGTCGACGACGGTCGGGGGCAGGACGGGCCGGCTGGTGAGGGCGGCGGTGCGGTGCATCTGCTCGTGGGCGTGGGCGGCGAGGTAGGCGATGATTTGGTCGGCCGTGATGCCGAATTGGATGGCCTGGCGGATCGATGTGCGGGTGATGCGGCCGGCGACCATGTCGGGGAAGCGCATGCCGAGCTTGGAGAAGAGGGCGAGGACGGCGATTTGCAGCGTCGACTGCGTGTAGGCGTAGAGGCGGTAGTTGGTCTCGATGACGACGGAGCCGGCCTGGTCGCCGGAGCTGCCGAGCGGGCCGCCGCCGCCGCCGCCGGAGGAAGAGGAGGATTGGTTCGGGTGGTTGGCGGCAGGGGTGGAGGAGAGGGCGGCCGAGGTGGCGGCCGCGACGCCGTCGCTGATGCTGCGCAGGCTGCTGCTGCCGGCGCCGCTGGTGAGCGTCGTGGCGAGGCGCGTGGGGAAAAACATGGAGCGCTTCTGCGGCGGAATGTAGACGAGGCCAAAGTCGGCGAGCGCGGGGAGCATGTCGCGGCGCTGCTCGGTGAGGGCGTTGGTGTCGTACGCGCGGCCGAGGTCCAGGCTGGCCAGGACAAAGAGAAACGAGAGCACGTCGACGGCGGCGCTCTTGTCGGCCTCCATGGCGTCGAGCCACAGCAGCAGCAGCGTCCAGACCTGCGCGTTGGCCTCTTGCAGGAGAAAGGTGAAGCCGGCCTGCGTGATGCCGACGCTGCCGTTGGGGCGACGGTCGACGAGGCGGCCCGCGACGAGAATGTCCTTGACCGTCTTGTTGGGACCCGCGCCGTCCGCGCCGCCCGCTCCGCCGCCGCCGGATTTGTAGCCGACAGAGGACACGACAAAGTGCAGAATGTCGTCCCAGCGGCGGCGGGCGTGGCGGTCGAGAAAGGGCATGTCAATCTCGGGCGGGACGGCGAGGGTCGAGGGCACGCCAAAGGAGTTGTGGTTGCCGCCGCCGGTGAGGGCGAGGCGCATCGAGGCGCGAAAGTTGGCCGTGAGCTGGACGTGCTGCGTCTTGTCCTTGGAGGGGGCGGATATCTGCACAATGTGGAGGGATCGGAGCGTCGAGAGCATCTGGTCTTTTTGTCTACATCACGATGTTTGTTGGTTTGTGGCTCTGTAACAGGTCGGGGAAGTCGGCATTCCAAACCTTTTCGCTTCGGGCTTTACCCATGTGTCCAGATCGGCCAGGCTCATTGGGCTCGGCATGTACAGCATGCGCATGACAAACGTTTTGGCTGCGAGGATATTGCATACCGCCGGTCAGTGAATGCCGTCTTTCTCTCGGGCGCGCGCTCGCGCTGGATCGCAGTCCATCATCACCACCTACCGAGTTGCGGCAGCATGCGCCGGAAAATGGCAAAGGCTGTCGAGGGCTGCTGGTAGAGCTTTCTAAACGTGGTCCCCGGCAACTTCTCAAGGTAGTCGGCCAGCTGCAGCGCCGGCTGCGGATTGGCGGCCATCTTTGCCAGCTCTTTGCCAAGGTCCTGTAGATCGGTGATTGGGGGCACTCGTCGTTGCTTTCGATGCGCCGGAACGACGATGCCAAAGCTCGTTCCGTTCGGTGGTGGAAAATCCGCTATATCATGGTCTAAAGAGAATCGCCGCAGCTCGGAAGATCCGTATCTGCAAGTCGTCGTCGAGTGGTAGGGAATGAGACGGAAGGGAAAAAGTTGCGTCTGGTGGTTTTGAAGATTCACGGTTGTTCAGGCAGGCGGCGAGCTATCAAGCCAGTCGGATGATGATCGGATAATTGCCCTGCACCAGGTGGCACCTCTCTTTTTTTTAGCGGTTGTTTTAGTGGGCAGTGGGCCGTGGGGGGGGGGTGAGCTCGATGCGCTGGGCGAAACAGCTTCGCTGCCGTCACTCAACTCAGCCTCCACAAAGTCCCCGTTGTAGCCGATTCTGTACCAAGCAGCTGAGCGAATACGCCGCCCTGAACATGGCTAAGAAATTATCGCCTCTGGCATTTACACAGACTGTACGCTCATGTCATACATCCATTGATGTTCCAATTCATTAACGAAGGGAGTAGGTGGTCAAGTCATTCATGGCCCAGTCCGGGCTGGAGCCGCAGTAAGTAGACGGAAAATGTGACGATGCAGTGCCGCTCATGACTGACGCGCTGCGGTAGGTTGCTTGGTGCTAGCCGTGTAAGAATACCAAACTGGCGCAGAGGAATGTGAATCCCCAGGCTCGGCTAACCCCGTACTCGACAGTTTCGTGTAACAAGTGCTGCCAAGGGCAAGGTCGACTTTGAGCTGGATATACACAAGGATCACACAGCAAGTTTGTTTCACTTTCCCTTAAAGACTCATCCTGACACTTGTTCAGAATCGTTTGAATACGATACATGGGGGAACTCTGGCAGCCATTGTCGACTTGGGAGGCAGCTTGGCCGTCTCTTCTCACGGAAGATGGAAGACGGGCGTGTCCACAGACATCAACAGTGCGGCACCAAGCCACAATGCATAGAAAGATCCATACTGACATTAATAATCAGTTAGCTACCTGAACCCCGGCGGCAAGCCTGGCGACATCCTCAAGGGCGTGGCGGTCTGCGACAAGAGTAAGTCGTGTTCAGCCCACACATCTCTCGTAGCTCGCTAACACAGCAGTGGCAGTCGGCAAGACACTGGCGTTTACGACGGTACATTTCTTCAACAGCAAAGGCCAACTAGCAGCCCGAGGAAGCCACACCAAGTAAGTCTATCACTCTTCAAGGGAACAGCCACAGGTTAACCAGAAACAGGTATGTTGTTGGCACAGACAACGAGCTGGGGGACTTTGTTGTTCCCAAAGAGTTTTCCGAGGTGGATTAGACGGGTCAAAGTAATAGACATATACAGCTACATCATGTATTTGTACATTTGATATAGAAGAAGAAAAAATAAGCTGCAAACAGGGCCATGTACAGAAAAGAAATTGGTCCTTCACATATTTCCTGAACGCGATTCCATCGCTAGTTCCATCAAAGCGCCAGTTTCCAAATATACAGCAATGCGAGGGAAAAAAAAAACAAATGTCAAAAGGGTGCAAATAGCCCGCCAAAGCACCTCAATATTGTAGGATGCAAAACCCATAAAAACGCCAGGTATCTGTGGATGTCGTAACTTAATTCTTCTTCTTTTCCTTTTCTGGAGGCAGAACTTCCGACTCGGGTACCCTGCCATCCGCTTGGTGATACAGGCCCATAGCTTCATCGTGCGAGGGAGGGGCAGTCATCGTTTTCGATCGTTCGACAGAGGTGTGGTAGTTGGCGGCATTCGAGTTCTCTGGGGGCACAACGCTGCCGCCTGTTCCTGGTGGCCTGCCGTCCGCCTGGTGGAACAAGCCGATAGTCGCCTCGTGTGAGGGTAAGTCATTGGATGAATTCGCGTGAGACGTTGGGGGGCGACCGTCGGCTTGGTGGTATAAGCCCATTGCCTCGTCGTGAGATGGCAAAGCGCGGGATAATTCTGACCCTGGAGCCCGGCCATCTGCCTGATGGTAGAGGCCCATGGATTCTTCATCCGGTAGAGCACTGAAGATTTGCGGGCTAGGCTCGTCTAGACTGCCCCGGTCAAGAGGCGCTGGGGACGTTTGCGGTGAGTGATTCGTTGGTGAGGGAGCCACGGCTGGCCCTGCTGCAGTACCAGGCTGATCGGCGGACGCATCACGCACTTCTTCCGATGGCTGTTGCATCTCCTGGGTAGGACGTGCAGCAACAGGGGCAACAGGCCGTCTGATGATGGGGACTCGGGCCGAAGGAGGAGCTGCAGTACCTGAAGCAATATTGTGCTGCGCAGCTGGCGGAGAATACTCAGGCGGTGCGTCAATGAGCCCGTCGCACGCGAATAAGCTCTCTGGTCGTTGAGATACGGGCGACAAAGTTGGGGCAGTGGTGCGCTCAGTCATCGGTGTGACGCTTGACTGCTCCGGGGACAGAAATTCAGAAGAAGCTGCTTGGTTTTCGCTATCGTCCCCGAGCAGAGGGCCGCCTGTGGAAAGGAGTCCAGTCTTTGTGTCCAGGCCCAGATAATAGAGAATGACGAGAATAATGAAGACAGGCCATGTCATAAAGATGACGCATAATACTTCATTGAAGCTAGTGACGGCGTCGACTGATGGGGCAAAGTAGCCCGGGGCGATTGTCTGAAAAACAATGGAGTAGATGTCAAAGGCAGCACGCACGACCCAGAGGCTGCAGCAGGCGATGAGATATCTCAGAGGCTTATGCAGCGACTTTGAAGCGCGAAGTTTGCGCCGCAAGACGCAAGAGCGAATCAGCATAGATATAGCGAGTAATGCAAGGAATGCCTGGCATATGAGAGACATGACCGCCGAGGCAATGATGTAGTTGTTATAGTATCTGTCCCAGGCAATGCCGCTGCTCGACGACGAAATTTCTGACAGTACGACCCAGTAAAGGCCAACACTAAAGACGGCAAGGGAAAGAATGGTGATGCCAAAGGAGATAGCGTAAGCAGAGTATCGAGACCATTTATGGCGACGGACATGTTTCTCGTCGTGAGGGGCGGCGAGGCGAATGCATCGGATGAAGCTGGCGAGGGTGAGATAGACGATTACTTCTGCAAAGACGTTGAAGCAATGTGCAAGAGCGGAAGCACCAGACGAGATGCGAGCGATCAAGTCGACCTCATCGTCTTGCACGTCGCTAACGGAGTAATAGGCTGTCTGGTAGACGCGGGATGTGACGGTGACGGTTGCTGCTTCGATGAAGCTAGTAAAAACGGCACTTTCAAGAGAACAAAGTTAGCGAGACTAGGCCAATGTCGGATTATTTCGGCAAGGCGGCGGCGGCGCATGATCAACGTACATGACGAAAAGGAGCCATGCAATCTTGACCCAAGAAAAGACTCTGCGGGCCGGGTCGCGGCGACGATGCAGCCGAACGGCGGCGCAAATGGCAAATGTTATCGAGGCGACGAGGGTGACGAAGAGCAGGGCGTCGCAGACAAAGTGGAAGATTTCATAGCCGCTGATGTCGGACATGGTGTTGATGCAGAACCGTTGCGCAAACGGTCTGCGTCAACTCACATGATCGAATTAGCGTCGGATGGGTTGAAACGGCGGCCGGTACGGCGCAAAAGCGGTTTTGAGGATAAATTGGTTTGGTTGTCGCAACGCGGGCACGGGCGATTGGCGACAAGGGAGCAAAGAGAGGCCCGCACGCCAAAGAATGGTTCCGAGTCGGCCCAAGTTGCAAAAGTTCGACTGGCGATCCTGAAGGTGTGAAGCGTTGGGGTGAAGAGCACGAGTAGTTCCGAGCCGACGGGGCGAATTCGGGCTACTGCAGTGCAAGTGTCGGGCGGGGAAGCAGAAGCCGGGGATGCAACTTGCAGGCCCGCGACGTCGTGGCGAAAGATGGTGTTTGCAAGCGAAAAATTATGCGAGGAAAAAAAGATGAAGTGATGAAAATGCCTTGAAAAGGTGTGCGGCATCGTGGGCAGGACGGTGGACGGGCGGAATCAGGCTCGCTGGCATGGAAAGGATGGGTGGGTGGTGGGCATCCTGGCAGCCTTCTTGCACAGAGTCGACCGGTGTGAGTCGCTGCGCCTCGAGGGCTGCTTCAGCGCTGCACGTTCCCCTTTTCCCGCCCTCTGACAGGGCCTGACAGCACGCTCACTGGTGCTGCGAGCCAGGCGTACCAGGGGGCCAGGCTGTGCCATTCCCTGGGCGTCTGTCCACTGGAGACCCCTGTAGAGATCCTCTGGAAAGAGGGGCTGGCTCCAGATGTTTTTCTTGGCAGGAGGATTCGTGCAGCACTGGCCAGCGCTAGGTAATAACTGGATGCTGGAGTGAAGCCGTCTGAATTATCACTTACTCTTGCAAGAGTTGCAGCAGAAGAAGATTCAATCAAAACTGAGTCCTGGCCTTTTGTCTTCCTCTGTGCTGTATACAGTATAGATGAAATGGACAGCTACTAATCGGCTTTTTTTTCTTTTGTTTTCCGGGACACACAGTTGACATCGTACTCGCCGTTGGGTGTACTCGGCAGGTGGGCGGGCTCTCAGTGCGGGCGAGTCCAAACCTTGTCGTCCCTGGATAACTAATGAGCCACTGTGCCACCCACTCATCACAGTGGCTTGATATTGTGTGGCTGCAAGGAGCTTGCAACACGTTCTGGCAGAGTCGTCGGCGCCCGCCAAAGCAGCAACGCCATCCGTACCTTTTTCTTTTCTCGGCAATCTCGAACAATGACTCTGCGTTTGTTCTGTCCCTTTGCATCTACACCACCTTTCATCTCTGCGTCCATGACATGGATGGCGGCACCCATCGCGAGCGACCGTCAGTCCCACTCGTGCCACTATCCTGCGGGCAGTGACGCGCAATCTCAAGTTCTCAACGCTCTCCAGCGCTCATCCATGTGCCCCGACATGGCATAGCTTGCACCACATGCAGCCTCTGATTGTCCCTAGAGCCACGCGCTAGGACGAGAATAACTGCCCTGTAGGTGGCCGATACGAGGTCCAGCGCTCGCTCGGGCATTATACTCCACGTGGTCTAGCGTGCCAGTTTGGCCTCTTTCATCTCAATGGTCGGCTTGGCTGGCAACTATTGGTTAAATAATCTGCGGGGAATCGCCTGATTGCCTGTTGAAGCCGCGAAAGGCCTGGCACTCACTCTTTCAAAAGTCAAAGTTCAAAGCAATCTCTTGCTAGAGTATGCACCAGAATATTCGAGTACCATGCTTGGACTGGTATCCGTACAATCATCTTCAGTACTGAGTGCGAATTACACTCCATCTTTACTGAGCCTATTGCCCCTAGTCAGCACTCAGACGATTGAAATGCAATCAGGCTTTGCGTCACAAGACTGGGCGCTCACCGTCGCAAGACTGGGCGCTCACCACACGGGCGCTGCCTTGTTGGTTCACCGCTACAGCATCTGTCAACGTGGAACTTTCACGCGGGTAATTGGTGCCTGCGATACGCAATATAAAAGATCCGTCAAATGTGAAGACCAGGAAAATGCCAGCGGTTGAGCACTCTTCTTCCCGCAACTGTGCACCCAAAGTAACAAGCACTCTTCGGGCTCTCCCCGAGTGACAATAGCATGGTAATTATGAGCCTGGGGGTCTCATCAATAATGACGACTGTCTATCAATCCACGAAAAGAAAAAGACGCTGTAACCGGACCCATTGCATCAAGGCCAACTGTACAGCACTCCTGGGCAACAGTCTTAAGCAGAATGAGGTCAACCGTACGAGGAAAGGCGATGTATCCGCCAAGGGTTAAGGTTGGGCACTTGTTGGTCAACGCCGGTGCCAACAAACATGTTTTGGTTCCAAGAATGGGGGAGTCGGTACTGGATGTCACCCACTGCACGATGTTGGAAGAACGACATATTTTCACAAACGTACTGCCGAACGTTGCCGCGTCAAAGATCCCAACACATCTACATGTTTTGACAGACTCGAGCTGCCTCTGCACCGGCTGTCCCAGAATATTGCTCACGGGCCGGTAACCAACTGTACGATTCTCGAGCAGCCTGCAGTTGTGCGGGTGTTGGCACCAGAGAGCACTGGACATGCTCGCGGACTCGTGTGCTCTGTGTAGACCAGACCCGGTCCCAATGCCACTCAAGATCAACATTGCTAGCTGTATCGAAGTCCTGTTCCGTTATCCGTGAGAGTATTCTCACCATTTTTTAAAAATAACATCTGCTTGGTACATTTTCGGCGTCGTCATCTCATCACGCCCACCCTGCTTGATGCACTGCGATAAGTACTGCTCTTGAAATGTACGCAATAAACAGTGGCGCAAAGGTTCACAACCATCCATGACTTACACGGATCGAAACCGCATTTTTTGGCTCTATACAAGATTGCAATCGTTGACCCTCTAGACATGTTTCGTTGCAGAGCGATTGCACCACCGCGGCCAGTACAAATCGGCAGAATGCGACAGAGGGCTACCTGAAACTGTCATATCTAAACAAGCCCGCGCCTGCAAACACACCATCATCGTTCCGCAGTGATCAGACACTATTTTCGGCGCACTCAGGGTACTCACGTACCCTTACCCAGTCCATAAATCTCGCCCTCTTCCCCTCTCACCAAATGTCTCACCCCAAGACGTCATACGGTAGCAGCGCAGCATCGCTTTCTCTCTCTACAGCCGGACCCTGCACTACATCTCGGTCAGTTTCGCGGGAAAACGCCCAGCTGCCAGCTCACCGTAACATTTCCTTTACCTTTATTGTTCCTCCTCCACGCGTGCGCAAATGACACCCTTTGGTATAGCGTCACTGTGCATGTTGATGCTCCCTGTCTTGTGATGCAGCTGGCTAGTGGCTACCAAAGACAAGCCACCCCCTCCCCCTTCAGATGATCACATTTCCCCATGTGTCACTTTTTTTTTATAATTATGGTGCATGTCGGGTCCTGCACGAGCAGTAGCTGCTTTTTTTTCTCTCTCCTCCCTCTTTCCTGTTTGTTTCGTGTCGCTGCGCAAATCTCGTCCCGACGCGAACATTACTCTGGCTTTGCTCGACGCCTTGTTCGCTAGCAACTTGCCGAGCGCGCCGGGCATATTGTGACAGCGAGGTCTTGCGACCAGGGAGATCCCTGTTTCTAGCGATCGTGCAAACACGCGAGACGAAATGGCGGCCAACTTTAATCCAGGCATCGTCTACATGACGGTATGGAAATGCATTCAAGCGTCCAGTTTGACGTGTCTCTGCGTCTCTTCCACGATTGCTTGCTAATTCTGCAATACTAGGCCAGCTTGGTTCTCTTCGCCATCGCCGTGTAAGTCGCATCTCCGATATACCTACCTACGCTGAGAGGCTTCGCGCTGACATTCCATCACAGGGTCCTTCATTTCCACAGTCTGCACCTCTCGCTACCCATCTCCTCCACCATCACCATCCTCACCATTATCCTCCCCGTCGTCGCCTTTCTCAATGCGTTTGTCTACCCCAACCTCTTGCGCAACTCGTCCGCCACCGCCGCGGACGACGACGACGACGACAACCGCGACGACGACGACCACTGGTTCCAGCGCGTCATGCCCGTCGCGCTGCAGGGCCTGCAGGCCGTCACCACCACGGCCCTCGCCACCATCCTCGCGGGCGGCTTCGTGCGCTCCAAGGCACTCGACTGCGTGCTCGACGCGGAGTGGCAGGCCCTGTACGCCGCACGCGACGGCGAGTCCATCCGCTTCGTGCAGGACACGCTCCGGTGCTGCGGGTACGCGGCCGTCGACGACCGGGCGTTTCCGTTTCAGAGCCTGATCCGGCAGACGTGCGCCGAGATTTACGGCCGCGATCGCGCATGCCGCGGGCCGTGGAGGGGCGCCATGGAGACGCACTCGGGCATTGCGTTTGGAGTCGTCCTCGCCGTGGGCTTGATGCAGGTGCGTGAAGTGGAAGCAGAGCAGCATTTCAGCGCAGGCGCTTGAGAAGACTCGGACAGGACAAAACTGACCATCACTCTAGATACTCGGCCTCGTCCTCATGCGGTCTGGTACAAGCTGGTGGACTGCTCTCCGCACGCCAGAAGACGAAGAAGAACAAGGCTATGACGAGTATAGCAGACTTCTGGGCGGCGAAGCGGCGCCCCAACAAGCCACCTCTTCTGCTCCTGTTGCAGGGCCTTCAACTTATGCTGAGGCGGCTCGATAACACGCATTGACAGGGATGGTGGTGGTGGTGGTCGAGGTATTCGTGCTTCGTGGAGGAATGCGTGCCTTGATGTGATGTCGCGGACGATGCTGATGGAAGAGGTCAAGCCTTAATGTGATGTCATTTGCACGTTCGATTTAGCTAGGCGTTTGTTTTGCGGCAATTCTGCATTTAGCTTCACTCATCTCATTTATACGCGGATTCACTTTGAACAGCACAGATCACCAATCACGCTCAATGTGCTGCTTGCTTCGCGCTTACGGATGTTTTTACTCGTTCCACATATGCACCCGTCGTGTCCACGCAATGCCGTCTTAAAATACAATTGCTATGCTTGATGCACCTTCTGCTTCGCGCGCTATCTCCTGCGCCGCTCGTGCGCTTCCCGGCCCAGCTTCTCCAGCGCCGTCTCGTACTCGCGCACGCGCTCCTCGGGCATCTCCTCGATCCGAGCGCGCTCCACCCTGTGCGCGCGGCGGATGCCGCTGCCCTTGGCAATCTTGCCCCAGAACCAGCCGCTCTCGCCGTCGGCCACGAGCGTCCAGGCGCGGCCCGCGCGACCGGCGCGCGCCGTGCGGCCGACGCGGTGCACGTAGCTCGCCAGGCTCGGCGGCAGGTCGTAGTTGACGACGTGCGCGAGGTTGGGAATGTCGATGCCGCGCGCGACGAGGTCCGACGCAACGATGAGCCGGATCGGCGAGGACGGGTCGGTAAAGGCGCGCAGCGTCTTGCGCCGCTGCGAGGTGGCGGTGGTGGACGTGAGGGTGCTGGCGTGCGCGGCGAGGGATGGGTCGAGCAGCACGAGGAGGCGCGACAGACGCAGCGCGGATTCGTTGGACTTTGTAAAGATGAGAGCCATGGGCAGCTTGGTGGTAGCCTCCTTTGGTGTGGGTGGTGTGGAAGTGTCCGAGCCCGAGTCAGAATCCGAGTCTGAGCTCGTGTCTGAACTGGTGTCAGAGCTGCTGTCAGAGTCCGAATCCAAGTCTGAATCAGAGCTACTGTCAGAAGACGAATCCGAGTCCGAGCTGGACGTATCTGAGCTCGAATCTGAAGCAGGCGCGTTCGGTTCCATATCGGCCTTTGTTACAGGCGCCTTCTCAGGCTCTTCTGCCGCCATGAGGCCGCCGCGTAGAAGCTCCAGCAGATACAGCGGCTTGAGGTTGACGTCATGCACACGCGTGGCATACTCCCTGAGCAGCTCGGGCAGCGTGTGCTCCGAGACCTGCGCGGCGGCGGCGTCGTCGGCGTCCAGCACGATGAGCTGCGGCCGCCGCAGCGCCAGCTGGTTCAGCAGGCTCAGGTCGCGCGTCAGCGTCGCCGAGAGGATGACCTTTCGCACGCCGCTGTAGGGCATGTCGGGAAAGTCGCGCGCGCCGTAGCGCGACACTTGGAATTTGGCCATGACCGTCTCCAGCCAGCCCTGAAAGCTCTGCGCGAGCAGCTTGTCAGCCTCGTCGACGACAAGCCAGCGCACATAGTCGAGGTCGAAGCCGGGCGTCTGCTCAATGTGCTCGACAAGACGACCAGGCGTGCAGATGAGCACGTCAACGGTCGATGAGAACTCGTTCACTTCGCCGTCCCATGGCCCTAACCGTGGATCTCTATCCTCGTCGTCAATGTCAAGGTCCGACGACTCGGGTAAGCCCTTGGCCTCAAGGTTTTGCTGTAGTATTTTCTTATATGTTTCCGGGTCATATCTTGACCCGCGCTCGATGAGTGTCTCTTGCTCTACCTTCAACTGCTGACTACCAACCGAGACACCGATGCGCACGCGTTTCCGATCGCTTCCATCGTATGCCCTGGCACAGAGCTCAAACACTTCCTGCGCTTGGCGGACGAGTTCTCGCGTGGGCAGAACCACCAACGCGCGCAGCCTCGTCACCACACCCTGGCTAATATCGTTGACAATGGGTAGCGCGTAGGCTAGCGTTTTGCCAGATCCAGTTGCTGCCGATATCAGAAGATCGCCGGGGAGGTTCCTGTTGTTCGGTAACAAAAGTGGAATAGCGACAGTCTGGACGGCAAATGCCTCGGCGTAACCCTTGTTCTGTAATACTTCAGCCGTCTTGGCGGGAATGCCTGCATCGGTAAAGCTAGTCCGTGTAGATTGTGATACACGGATGGGGGCTGATAACCAAGAAGGTAGGGTATCGTATGTAGGTTTTGCGTCATCCTCCTCTGGCTGCTCCGGCTGTGGCAGCGGTTCCAGACCGTATTGCTCGACTTCCTCCTCGGGCTCCTGGACAGTCTGACTTGCAGCTGCTTCACTGGACATCTTTAGCGACTTGGCCATTTGTTCCAGAACAGACTTGTGTCTCCCAATTTGGTCGTCATCGTCCTCCGCACCGGCGGATGGCTCTTTGGCTCGCTTCTTCTTTTCGCGCTTGGCCTTCTTCTTTTCCTTAGACGCAGCAATTTCTGTGCCAGTAATGGTAACATCACCATCATCGTCGACCGTTCTAATTAATCGTCTCTCTCGTTCCTGGTCGTCGTCGTCATCGTTGCCCGTGCGCCTCTTCTTCTTTTTGTCCTTTTTGTCTTTTTTCGTCTTTACGGGCGCCATCTCTTCGTCTGATTCTCGGTCCGCTGTTTTCGACTTTTTTGATCTTCTGTCTGTCGGTTCGCTTGTCGCGTCCGCGCCGGGCCTTTTTCTTTTTGATTTTTCCGACTTTGAATCGTCTTCGAGGCGCTCTGCACCTAGCGCATCCGACTGTTGAGGCGCATGGCGAGCAGTATGCTCGCCGGAGCTAGCCGCAGCCGTCTGCCCACCCGCTGAAGGCACGTATCTCGCATACATTGTGTTGCGACACCCAATGGCCAATGCTGGTGTCGTGATGCGACTGAGAAAGGTCGGCTCTTCTTGACTTTTTTTCTTGTAAATTGTCCCGCCGCTAGCAGCTTGCTTCCCAAAATTTTGGGCGCGCCACAGCTTATCGAGGTTCTGCTCCTTCTCACCGCTGACCGATAAGACCCACCCGCCACAGCTCGGAGCAGGGGTCGCCCTCTCGCAGCCAATCGTCGCAGGCGCATCGCCAGGGGCGTGGCTGCTGGAGGCCAGCTGGAAACTCCCTGTAACTCACTCAACACCACATGCCACATCTCATATGAGGCGTGCTTCATAGACGCCAAATACAAAACGACGCAGGCCGCGGTAGTTGCTTCTTTACATAGCTGCCCACCATGGGCCGCCGCCGGTACAATATCGCCATGGTCAGCGACTTCTTCTTTCCACAGCCAGGAGGAGTCGAGGCGCACATCTACCAGGTCTCGAGCAAGCTCATCGACCGCGGTCACAAAGTCATCATCATCACACATGCCTATGGCAACCGAACAGGTGTTCGTTACCTCACGAATGGCCTCAAAGTATACTATGTGCCCTTCTTCATCATCTACCGCGAGGCCACGTTTCCTACCGTCTTCTCCTTCTTTCCCATATTCCGCAACATCTGCATCCGCGAGCAGATTGAGATTGTCCACGGCCATGGCAGTCTAAGCAGCATGTGCAACGAGGCTATTCTGCACGCCCGAACCATGGGGCTACGTACAGTCTTTACAGATCACTCGCTCTTTGGCTTTGCCGACGCTGCGAGTATCCTCACCAACAAGCTTCTCAAGTTCTTTTTGAGTGACGTTGATCACAGCATCTGTGTCAGCCACACATGGTAAGTCTACTACACGACACACTGTACACTCAATTCCAACAGTCGCGCAGCAAAGAAAACACCGTCTTGAGAGCTTCACTAGATCCCCTCATGGTATCAGTCATCCCCAATGCCGTCGTCGCGGAAAACTTTCGCCCGCGCGACTATCCCATGCAAGGAGATGCCAGCCACGCCTTTGGCCCCGAGCGCAGCCCTACGCGCTTCGGCCCCAACGACATGATTACCATTGTCGTCATCTCGCGGCTCTTTTACAACAAGGGCACCGACCTCCTGACGGCCGCCATCCCGCGCATCCTCGAGAACCACCCCAACACGCGCTTCATCATTGCCGGCTCGGGCCCCAAGGCTATCGACCTCGAGCAGATGATCGAAAACAACGTCCTGCAGGACCGCGTCGAGATGCTCGGCCCCATCCGCCACGAGGAGGTCCGCGACGTCATGGTCCGCGGCCACATCTACCTGCACCCGTCGCTGACCGAGGCCTTTGGCACCGTCATCGTCGAGGCCGCCAGCTGCGGCCTGTACGTCGTCTGCACGCAGGTCGGCGGCATCCCCGAGGTGCTGCCCTCGCACATGACCACCTTTGCCAAGCCCGAGGAGGACGACCTCGTCCTCGCCACCGGCAAGGCCATCACCGCCGTCCGCGCCGGCAAGGTCCGCACCGACCGCTTCCACGACGAGGTCCGGAAGATGTACTCGTGGGACAACGTCGCCCAGCGCACCGAGCGCGTCTACGACGGCATCACCGGCACCATCTCCGAGGAGGAGTTTTACGGCTTCGACACGGGCGGCTACAACGGCTCCCGCGTCCGCAACTTTGCCCTCATCGACCGCCTCAAGCGCTACTACGGCTGCGGCATATGGGCCGGCAAGCTCTTTTGCCTCTGCGCCGTCATCGACTACCTCTTCTTCCTCGTCCTCGAGGTCTTCCTGCCCCGCGAAAACATTGACACCTGCCCGGACTGGCCGCGCAAGCTCGCCAAGGACCGCAAGGCCAAGTCGAGAAACCAGTCCTATTCCTCGCAGGGCGGTGGTGTTGCCAAGCCGACTTGATGGGGAGCAAATATGTGTTCTTACGCGGAGCATAGGCTCTCTTTTTTTTTTTCGTTTCTCGCATACATATAATCAAAACCCCGTGGGAAAGCGGCGGTCGCACGGCGTTTACGGTCTTGATTTCCAACCGTGCATGGTCACATTAGCGGAAGCAGCATAGCGCTAAAACTATGCAAAGCTACCAAAAGCATAGATAATATCAATTATACATTTGTATCAACACATCTACAAACGCTCCATGCTAGTGTTTCCCATTAAGGGTTTGTTATTACAAGATTCAAAAAATAAGACGGGTCGCTCAACACATATAAACAAGGTATCTCATCCCCGTCCGCTGCTCCGATTCCATCGCCCAAGAGAGCCCCGTACTCGTCGCACGTCTCGCACCACCGCAGGCTGCTTCTAGCTTCTCGCGGAGACGCGTCTTCTCTTCGGCGCAGACTGCGCATCGTCCTCTCCATCCTCCTCATCCTCTTCCTCCGCCGTATCGTCAGCCCCTGACGGAGCAGCTGCACTCGTTTCCGTCGTGGCCACGGCGGTCGCAGTGCCGGCCGCGGCAGGCGGAAGTGGTTCGCGGTCCTTTTCGGCACTTCGCAAGTCGCTGAGGAGCTTTTCGACCTCGACAAACATGCCGCGCGTATTTCGAACAACGCCGTCCTCGTCGACGCGGTAGCCGACAACCTCTTCCTCTTCGTCCCGCAGGCGATTCATGAATGCCTGGCCAGGACCGCGGTCTGGATCGGGGTTGTACATGATGGCGTTGCAGAACATGTGGACTAGTTCTCGCTCGAGCTGCGCGCTGTTGATGATGGATTGGGGTGGTGTCAGGTCTTCGGAGACGGGCAGCCAGACGCTGGGGCCGCCAGGGTCACCACCGGGGAGGTTCGACGCAGCGGTAGAGGCAGTTTTATTGCCATGCTTAATTGCTGCGCGGATTTTCGTAATATCCTGGGGCTGGAGCACGATTTGGTGGTAACCGGGCGCGTCGCGCTCGCGGATGCCCGTGGCAAACATATTTGCATCTCGGTGACTGGAGATTTGATCCAGTGCCGATGACGAGACTTTTGTGAAACCTCGTGTCCACAACACATGCGTTGGTGGTGCATGAGGCTCGTGCGGAGTATCCTGTCGCTTTCGCTTGTACACACGCGACGAAACACTTCCGGGAGTTGCCATGTTCTTACCATGAACACTTTCATCTGCGGTCGTGTCCCCAGTCTCCTCGGGCAGGCGCGGAGTGGAAGTCTCCTCTTTGACTTTTGGGTGATACTCTGTGGATGGCTCATCCGGCTGAGAAATGACCGACTGGCTGCGTCTTGTGCCGGCTACTGAAGGCGTGGAGCTGACAGCGCGCCCACGTTGACTAGCTCGAGATGAGCGGTTGCGACCAGCAGGCTCCAGCTTCTTTGGCGTATCCTTGACAGACAGAGATCGCGACGATGCACGTGCAATTGAGCTAGCCCGCTGGGGAGGGCTGACAGGCTCAAATGCTGGGCTCTCTGGCTCCTCCATGATCGGACGCGGCGTTGACGGCGTCGAGTGTGTCGCCCATTTGGTACCAAACCCTCGAGTCAACGGTGTCGAGCTCGCTTGCACCGGCGTTTGAGGCTGTGATTGCGCAGCAGATCGCTTGCCTTGCGGCGTGCTGACTGCTTGGCGGATCATGTGCTCAGGGATGGCGGGTTTGGGGGGGCCATACGGCGACCTGTCCGGTTGCGCAGGCGAGTGCGTTCTAGAAAGAGGCTGCTGCTGTCCGGGGACTGGCTGTGCCGGGGCCAGTTTTGGTGGAACATTTTGAGATGCTGGGGTTGGATGAGGTGATGCGGACGCCAGAGGTCGAAGATTTTGAGGATGTGGTTGTATAGGACGGCCGGTAATATGACTTGGATTTGCTGCAATCGGACGGTGTTGCGGATGCTGCGAAGGAACACCTTGTGGAGGTAGTTGTTGGGTCTGGCTGAGGCTTGGTGGATTGGGGATTGGACGTTGCTGGCCGTGCGCCGCCGCTTGCGCTTGTTGTAGCTGAGCCTGGACAGCGGGGTTTTGGGGCGTCCCAATTTGTGGGATACCTGCTTGAGCTCCTTGGTATGGCTTCAACCCACCAGGGACGGTTCCGGGCTTGCCAGGTGGTATTGCCTGGCCTGGTCGCGTTGGTTGAAGAGGTTGCTGCTGCGGCTGTGGTGGCGGACCAGCAGGTGACTGGAGGCCATTTCCGGGCTTTGGCGAAGGTGACGGTCGGATCGGCGGCGTCGCTGCTTGCAATTGCGGATGCCCAGCTACCGCTGGTGAAGGTGCACCAGATCCAGGAAGCTTTGGTGTTGGGACAACGGCGCCTCTCTTGATACCAGGTACCGCACCCGCTGTCGGTCCCGGCGAGGGGCTGGGACTGTTGGAACCCATGGGAGTATGCTTGGAGTCGCGGGGAGCGAGGACAGGCGCACCGCTCTGGGATGCTGACCTGGCCAGTCGTTCCTTTTCGCTCTTTTCCAGCAGCTGAATCTCCTTTTGCACCGTGGCGAACTTGCGCTCATCCTCTCTAATCTGTCTTACAATGTGCTCACGGTAGCGACCATACAAGCGCTCCACCAAGGCCGGTACTTTACCGACATGATTGAGCGCCTCTGTCAGCGTGGATATGGACGGGAAAGTGATTTTGCGCTTCTTGGACGGCGAAGCTCCCGCCTGCGCCGCCTCGGCCCTCTCGGCGTCGCTCTGGAGCTCATCGCGCAGTAGCAGCAGGAACAGCTGCTGAAGCGCGTTGGGACTCAGCCTCGAGGGGTCGTATGTCTCCCCGCCCTTGATCAACGCATTGTTCTTGAGCGTCTCCGAGATGCGTGTAAAGGCGGCCGCGTCGATGCCAAAGTTGAGCAGTGACTGGAACAGGAAGAGCGACTCGAGAGGGGTGTAGGTCGTCGGGTTACTCATGCCGCCCTTGGGCCCGCCTCGCCAATGCTCGAGGGGGCCGTTGCGCTTTGCGAGGAGTTGTAAAGGCGCCACGGTCGAGACGGGGGGCGGGAGCTGGCGTTGCGTGTCGTCGGAGGTCCAGGACACCAATGCGGGATCGAGCTTGCCACTGCGTTTGCGCGACAGGGGGGTCGAAACGCGTACGAAAAGGCGTGGCCGCGGACAGATGTCGAGCTCTAGACGGTTTTCATTGGATTTTGGATGGAATTGCGCGTCGTTTTGCGATAAATCAATGCCGGCTTCAAGCGTCTTTGATTTTTCACGGATGCGAACGATTGTCTAGAAATCACGTGATTCGACGTGAAAGAGTCCAAGTTGCGCCTGGAAGGCGGCCAAAAGTTGGGGGATGGAAGCGCCCGGCGGTCCACTGTGGTGTCCACTGCAATGTCCACTGGACCGCCTAAAGCAGCCTAGCCTCGAGCCAATGAAGCCGCCATCAGATCGTGCGGACGCGGGCCGCAAGTACATGATGAATGCCATGTTGAAGCCGTAATTCTGTAGGCGGTAAGTATTAGTATTGCATTTCAGATAATCAATCTGGCTCCACAGGAGGTGGATATATCGGGTGCTTTTTTTTTTCCTTTTTCTTTCTCTTTTCCTGTTTAGAATTAAACACCAGAAAATGGTCGCTCACCGGAACAAGAACGCGTACAGTCATCACGTCAAAGCCCATCTTGTCCGCTCGAGAACCAAGACAGTGCCATTGACCTGCAGCGTGCGATTCAGCCACTGAAGGTTCTCGGGCGGATAGTACTCGTCCGCGTCGATGCGAGCGGCCCAGAGCCAGATCAGCGTCCAGCAGAGGCCCCTGGCGATGCGCGGCCCGTCCCGCGGCAGGCGGACGAAAAAGGTGCCCACGATGCCGGGGACGCGGAGCATAAACGCCAGCTTCTCGTCCCAGCTGCCCTCGCCGCGGCCGCCGAGGATGGTCAGGGCGGTGATGAGGACGGACGCGGCGAGCGTGCCGAGCTGGACCAGCGTCACGGCGCGCGAGACGTCCGGGTCGAACATGACGACCCAGATGCTCGAGCTCACAAATGTCGACAGGACGAGCGACATGCTCACGTCGACCTGCACCTGCGAGGTAAAGTCAAAGGTGAGCATGGCGGCGCCCGGCGTCAGCAGAAGCGCCCACAGGCTCAGCTTCCAGAGGAAGCGTCGCAGCCGGCCGCCGCGGACAATGTACTCGAGGAAGAAGTAGCCGATGAAAATCCCCTCGACGACGACGCTCATGAGCGCGATGCTCATCATGATGGGCGATGGCGGCGGCGGCGGCGGCTGCAGCGGTGGCGGCGGCGGCGGCGGCACGACTCCTCCACGGTCTGCGGACTTGTTCGAGGGGATGATGCAAAGCACATGGAGAAGAGAGGCGGTGCCGCGCAGATGATGAGGGACGCAATTGGCCTGGCAGTCCTTCGGTGGGTGAAGCACGAATATGTTTGGTGGTGAGATGGATTGGCTGCAGGCAGCCAGGCTGTGGAGAAGGCCGTCGGCGCACTCAAACGGCCCGCAGCGGGCGGCCGGCCGAGGTCTAGTGGATTTGCATGATTGCTCGCGACGCCCGCCAGCTTTTCCCATCAATTGTCTCCCCTCTCAGACTCAAGGAAATCCACCGGCCAAGTTGGTATGTTGCATTCAAAACCAGTGGTAATTTTTCAATACCAGCACCAATGCATCGCTGGCCATTCTCAGGTTCGCGGCGAATATTCCACTGCAACCACCCCCGGACCAGCGTTTGCCTTTTAGCAACGAGACATCCATGTTGTAAACTCATAGGGTATTAAACTTATATTGGCCATGTGAAAGCGCGCATAGCCTCTTGTTTATCCCAGATGTTGACCGTTATAATTTACATCCACCCTTCAAGAATGTTCTCGTCGCACTCTTCGTCCTCCATTTCCCACACAACATAACACAACTACAGCAAACTTGCATACGAGAACCGCCATGCGCAACGACTCGCCAGGCACGTACACCATACATAGCGGGTAAATTCGCGTCTCTTTCATGTTCATGCTACCAACTCTACCAGTCCCTATGTATCGAGGATCTCCCGAGATTAAGAAATAACAAACTCCTTACAATCAAATCAGGTTTCTATATCCAATGGCCCCATACAAGGACAACAAAAGGCAGTATATACACCCATGCACATTAAAGAGGCAGTCCTCCCTCCAGGGACTCATCACGCTCCAGTCTTTCTAGCCCGGTGCCTACAGCACCGTAGACCTTGAGCGGGACAGACACGTCAAAGCTCTCGCAGGCCAGGTTTTCCACAGCCACGAGAACAAGACCACCCTTGTCGTCTTGTGATATTTGTTCCAGAAGAGTCGAGCCAACGGCAGGAGCCGGCGACGCACTCTCGCTCTCCTCGCCGCTCTTGGCGGGCACAACAAACTCGACGCGAATCTTCCACTCAAAACTAACACCGCTGGTGACAAATTCGGGCGTGGCGGATATGGGTATCGTAGGTGTAAACACAATGCGGCGCGAGTACATGGTGGTCTCGGAGGATCCCACGTAAACCTTTCGTGTCACCCTCTGTATGCTGGAATCAGAGCGCACAGCCAAGGAGGGGTCAATCTTCTCAGACGTCTCCAGCGTGGCGTGGACGGCGTAACATGGCACTTCGGCCTCTGTAAAGTCAATGACCATGGTAACGACTTCGCCGAGTCTGTACGCAGGTCGAGGTAGCATGACGGCACCGACACGCTTGCCGTTTCTCGCAATCTCAAATCGATTCTGGCTCTGACCTTCGTTGGCCATATTGCTCCTCATGATGGCAAGGTGGATGGCCTCTTTTGTAGAAGTGACTTCTTCAAACATCGATGGGCGTCGAGAATCGAGTCCGTCTGTTGGCGATAGCAGAGCATGCGGCTTGTCGTCCTTTTGCTGCGCAACGAGCTCGTCGACGAATGCCAAGAAATCGTTCATGCTTCCTTTCTTTTCCACTGGTACGCGCCCCATGCTGCCATGCTTGCGCTTGCCAACCACCTTGACCAGTGCCTCGTCCTTGAGGAGTATGTACGGATTCATCAAATCGTGACCGAGGATTTCGCCATAACTGTTTACACTACCGAGCACCCGGAAGGGTATCTCGACGGAGCGAATCTGCTGTTCGCGGGCTCCTCCAGCTCTTTGCGTTCCGATGACCAAATTGTACGAGATTTTGAGTGCTTTTCCTTTATGTGTTGGCGGCAGACCGCGGGGTAGGCAAAGGGTATATTCAAAAGAGCGGCTCTCGCCAGGTGCAAGTTGCATGTCCACAAACAATATCGACTGGGGGGTGCTCAGCAGTGGTACTGCCTTTGAGTTTGCCGCGCCTCGCGTTTCCTTCATTGTGCTTAGCTCGCTGCTGCCCAGAAGATCGCCGAGGGAGTTGCTGATGGCCCCCCAGCCAAAACCGCGCAGGAGGCCGCTATCTCTCCTGTTTTGTTCGAGACCAACAACACCGCCGCCTCGCCCACCGACGACTCCCTTTTTCTTGACCTCGTCGAACTGACCCAGACTTATCAGTGATCCGTCCAGAAGGAAAGAGCCTTGCACCTGGGCATAGCCCATCATGATAGACTCTGGCGTCTTGCTTTGCGACGATGGCAAGCCCGAGCTCCTTCGCAGGTGTGGGGGTCGTGCAGTGCCTCTGGCAGCAGGATAGTCAGAGGCCAGTGTTTCGGAAGAATGGTTGCTCATGGCATAAAATTCGCCGCTGCTTCGTGGCGTTCCACTGGCCATACTGTTGCTCGAGAGAATACGGGCGGCTGGGGTGAGAGGCTTCTCGAGCTCCTTTGCTCGCAAAGATGGGTTATCTCTATCAGTGGCGGCCTCTTCTTCCTCTGGTTTCTCGGCTGGAGGGCCGGCTGGGAATCGAAAGTCAGGCATCGGATTCGGCGACATTCTGGGGGATCGTCGTCGCCCGATGCCAGGGGTTGAAGGCGCGGTAGAGGAGCGACTCTGCTGGCCGTATCTATCGGGTGGGTATGATGCAGTATATAGGGGGGATGTCATGTTTCGGGATGCGGGATGACCTGACTGGTTAGTATACGGCACAAGGACGGGTGCAGATAAACTCACCAGGTTGTGGCCCAGCACCTGTATTTCCTTTGGACATTATTTGTAGACTCGATGCACGATTGTGACCTCGAGGCGGCATAGCAGGCCGTCCTGTCGTCTCGCCTCGCTGAGTATGGTCATCAACGGTGCCAGCCGAGCCAATTGAAACTATGGATAGGGATCGTTTGTGGGAGTGCCCGGGGCGCGACTCGGAAAAGGAGCCGCTGCCGGGCCATTGCACGGCCGCCGATCGAGAAATAGGGGTCGTTGACGGTATACTCAAGGATAATGCGGATCTTCTGTGACCTCTGCCGTTGCTCGCGGGAGGCGGCGACGTTATGGCATTGCTGCCTCTGCTGCTGCGATTGCCACCGAGAGGCGATGCCAGGCTAGAGAGCAGTCGATGGCGGTCCGAGTTGTTTCGCCTCTGATTAGGAGCATGATGAGGCTGGTTCCCCCTGGAATTGTCTGATTCCCGGGCAACATTCTTGAACGTGATTGTGCAGCTGATATTCTCCCCGGCGAAGACGGTGTTGTCGCGCCACTGCACAAAGACGCGAATGTTTGAGTCCAGAGCCATGTTTAGCAGCGCCTCGGCGACACGGCTTTGGAAGGCGCGGGAATGGCGAGTTTCCCTGCAGAAAGGGGGGATCTTCAGAGGCGCAACGTTGTACAGCTCCGAAGCGGCATATCTGGAGCGGCGATTCGCAATGCCGAATGGCCTGGGCAGTCTGGGTTGGATGAAGAGCGCGCAACAGAGCTCAAAGGAGATGGCTGACGTAGCTGGCAGGCTTGTTGTTTGGCGGAGCAGCGCCTCCCCACCAGGTACCTAGTCAGGCACGGGCGATATTGGTATGCTACCCTAGAGTTGAGTTTCGGGGTTGAAGTCCCGCCAATAGAGCTGGGATGACCGCAGAAGCGCGGCAATGTCGTATTCATAACAGACTTTCATTCACCTTGTAGATGGTTTGGGTTTTCTTTTCGTTTTCTGCATTTGATGGCGGCTCTGTGGGAGGTTCGAATCACGGTCAGGAGATGAAATCCAATGGCAAACAAGTTGAGTCAACGAGCCACCCCACCATCACGTCCCTGATTTTGCACGAATACTGATGTCGAGCAATATTTAGCGACCTGTGTATCTACTAAAATGTGCAGTCTCACGGGTGCTTTATGGCTGCATTGCGTTATAAGCACACTTAATGGTGGCGGTTAGAAGCGCAGTCTGCTCGACACGCAATTGCTTATAGAGGATGGGGTAACTACAGTAGCGCGGATTTGGGTATCGTGGGCATCTCAAAAGCCAGGATGTACCAGCGGATGCATGACTCTGATGGTAGGCATAGTCGTGAGACGCACGCGTGGAGTTGATGCAACCAGAGATGATCCAGCGAACGAGTGGGTGGGCGGTAACGGTGTAGGTTATCCATGGGGCGTTGAATTGGGCAAGAAAGACTGACAAGCCAATCTCAAGCTAAGCGCACAGAGAGACGAGGCGGAAACAAGGGTTCGGAACCAAAGCGATCGCCCAGCTGGCGTACAGAGTTTGGTCGGAATGTGGAAGTGGGCGGTTCCGGCGCAAGTGCAGTTTATTATGTGGCGAGGCACTTACTTGGCTGCGCTGCCATTATCTTCGCCAAGTCCAGTTGATAGGTTGATGAGGGATATGCATGCGACCGGCAGCATGCGTTGGCAGGACCCTTGAGCCGTTGATGCGAACTTGTGTGTCTAACGACGCAGTGAGAGGATGCGCAGATGGAGCCCATGCATGCGTAATTGAATGCAGCTTCTGTGCGCGTGATGGAGAAGAAAAGAACGGCGGCATACAACCTGTGTCTCCGGTAGGTATACGTGGTCTAGCAATGGAATCAAGTCTCCGGGGGAGACATTGCAACGGCACGGAGGAGAGGATCGGCCGCAAGGAAGCAAGCATCGCTTGTCGATGGCGTCGCGCAGCCAGCTGGCGTGGTGGTGGGAGGGAACGAGGCGCGCCCACCTCGACGGCCATTCTCCTGCGCTAACGTCGGGCACCCCCTCGGGAGCCAACCCACCTGGGAGCCACCTTTTTACACCAAAAAAGGGCTTTCTACAGGGATTATATATCTTTAATTAAAATAGTAATAGGGCTATAAAATTT